>CM064570.1:31758812-31816792 GCA_032716605.1 Paralithodes platypus | reverse complement strand
CAAACCACGCACCCTCGCACCCTCCTAAAAAACCGCATGTGCTGCGCCTATTGTCAAATTCGGTACATGTATATCCTCTCTATCAACACCCATGGCTATAAACAGCATGTCCAACCACTGACATAAAGCTAATACCTCGATAAAATAAAAAAAACTTGAACACATCCTGCTGATCTCCCTTCCCCTTGTACAACGGCCACAATACATGCAACTTCTTTCAGTCGTATTGGTACCCTTGACATCACAAAGCACACATTGGAAAATCCTCAACCAACACATATCTATTATCACATCTCCACCCGTCGTTATTACACTCCACAGCAATACCATCCAAACCTTCTGCTTTTTCTTCCCGCTTCATTTGTTTCACTGCTTATTTCAAACTCATTTTGCCTCAATCCTTACAGTCATTCCCATGCCATGGTGGGTGGCGCTGGGTAACCTATCTCCATCAACCCACTGCTTCTCTTCCATCTCTTTGCATTTAGCAAAACATTCAAAATACTCAGCATATATATATAATATAATATAATATAACATACTTGGTTAGATATATTTATTATAACTAGAAGAGTGAAAGATAAATAGATAGATAAATTTGTATACAGTTTTAAAACATAGTCATATAAATATTTGTGAAAAGACACATTTAATAGCATAGACAGAACAGACTGACAGACCACACACACACAACAACTTGTCACCCTTCTTTCAAAGGTTTTTCATTCCAATATTTATCTTAGATCTCTCTCTCATTCACCCTCCTTCCTTCCTTCCTTCCTTACTTTCTTGCTTTTCCTTTTTTTTCTGTTCGTTCTTTTCTGTCATTCCTGCCTACCTTCCTTCATTCATTCATTCCTTGGCCAGCCTTCCTTCCTTTTGTCCTTGCCTTCCTTACTCCCTTCCCCCTCCCTTCCTTCCTTCCCTCCTTCCATTCCTTCCTTCCTTCCATCCTTACCCAACCTTAGCCGTTTATGTCTGTCTCTTTTATTGTTCTACTTTTCCTTCTGGGGGCAGGGAGCTAGGAATCCTCATCCCCCTTGTAAAATTCACCTACTAGGCAAGACAGAGTAAAGGGCGAGGAAACGCGAAAGTGGTCCCGGACCCTAAGAACTGGAACTTTAAATGTTGTGTCTGCTCGGGCTCTGTCTCGAGTAGGCCACTCCCAGCTATGAGGTATTACAATTATCATTGTTCCTCAGAGCTCTTTCAGTGTATACCCTCTCGGGCTCTCCTCCATATAGGGCATGTAGCACCCGTCTTGCCGCACAATCCCACCCCTACTCTGCGCAACTCTCCAACCCAAGAGTGAAACGATAATCACAATCTTTCTTCTATTCAACACCTGAGCTCTGGAACTTTCTCCCTGAATCCATCTTTCCTGCATCCTATGACATAAATTGCTTCAAACTCGGTGTGTCCAGACATTTTGGATCGAACATTCCTTGATTTTAGCCCTGTCACCTTTTCAACTCTGGGGGATGCACTCGTCACAGGCAGTGTTGCCTTTTGTCTCTCTCATCCATATAGAACAAAAAACATGTGTCTGAGTATATGCTGTACATACGGTACATACATACATATCCGTGCTTATCAGTCCTCACCTCCCACCACCGCCACCCCCCAATCGCCCTTCCAATCCTTCCTTCCTCTCAGCTTCAGTTCCTTCTGTAATCCGTCCTATACCGGCAACCGACTTTTAACTATATTCTGGCAACTAATAGACGATTTTATTCAGTTTCAAAAGGGCCTCCAGCAACTAACAGGCTTTGAACTATCTCTCTTAACCCTTTTTGCTACCACAGATCCTTCTTAACCTTCACAAAATCCTCTAAATATAGCTAGAATATAATGAAAAAGACGTCGCCAGTAGGCAAGGGGTTAACCTTCTCTCATCGTCTTCTCAACGATGCGGTGAAGGATTTTCGGAGAAGAAATCGACTCCGCACAGGACAATCAGGTAGGAGGACCGAAGACAGCGAGGACGGCAACCTGCGAAGGCATTAAATGCTAATCTGTCAAGAACCTCGAATTTGGATAAAGCTCCACCAACACGACCCAAATTCAAAACCGCCAGGGATAACGACCGAGGACCTAGGACAGCCATGAATGTAAATGTAGATCCGACCAGACCCAAAAATTTGATTAAAGAGCATTCTGTGAGTTCTAAAACCGACACTTTAAAGGTTTCTATGCAAATGCTCGTAGCATACGCAATACATTTTGAGATTTAGAGGAACTAGTGTTTACAGAAAATTATGATGAGATTGGCCTTTCAGAATCTTCGCTCAATACAGAAGATAGAGACTTTTTAGCAGAGTATTCACTTCCAGTTCATGTGATGTTTGAGAAAAGCTGAATAAATAGAAATAGAGGTGGCGTTTTACTTTATATCAAAGAAAGTCTTAACCCGACCCTCCTGTCAAAACCTCAAATTGTGAACGTCGACACATCTGTGCTAATAAAGAATAAGAAAGGTACACATATAATACTTTGCATTAATATACAGACCTCCAGCTCAATCAGTGCAAACTGACGGAGAAATTTACGAACAAATTGCAGATGTAAGTAACTCACAAAATACCGTAATTTTGGGCGACTTTAATTTACCTGTGTCCAAGTGGGGCGATACTCTTACTTCACACTCCGGACATGACTTGTATGCGAACTTGCAAGAGAGTTCACTCTATCAATTTGTTCGATCGCCGACTCGTGGTAATAACGTTCTTGACCTTGTACTTGCAACAAAAGAAGAATTAATATAGAATTTGAATGTTGGTGATGAATTCAGTAACGGCGACCATCGTACAACAACTTTCACTTTAAAGTTTACTAATAACGAACCAAATATCAGCATCGAAAAAGTCCCTAATTTCTAGAAAGCAAACTTTCATAAACTTAGAGCTATGTTTAAGGAAACTGACTGGAGCTTTTTAATTAAGAATAACGACATAAATTCATATTGGGAGTTATTTGAAACCACTTACCCAAAAGCAGTGCAAGACTGCATACCATTGAAAATACGGCGTACAGGCCATAATAATAAGCCCAAATGGTTAATAAAGATATTTCACACTGTCTGCTAGCTAAAAAGTTTGCTAATGATAGATTAAAATCCTCACAAAATGACGAAGAACGGGTGAAATTTGTAGAGCTACGACTCAAAGCCAAAAAGTTAATTAAGCAAAGTAAAAAGACCCTGGAGTTACATGTTGCGAATCAAAGTAAAACAAATCCGAAAGAATTCTATAGTTATATCAGAAAGAAAAAAGTAGTTACTTCAACTGTTGGACCGTTAATCGATGAAAATGGAGAATACACCAACGACAAAGTACAAATGAGTAATGCCCTCAATACCTTCTTTGCATCAGTTTTTACAACAAAAGACCACAGTGATATCCCTACACCATTGCCGATTCAGATTGATAATTCAGATGTTGTAAGCAATATCACCGTTACAGAGAGAGAAGTATTGAATTGTTTAGATAAACTCAAGGTAAATAAAACGCCTGGACCTGATACAATCTCACCTAGAGTTCTAGAGGAAGCCAAGGATGAGCTCTCCAAACCACTGACATTGCTATTCAATTAATCCTTGCAGTCTGGAACTATGCCTGATCATGGAAGCTACCCAACGTAACACCGATATTTAAAAAAGGCAGCAAATCCCTACACAGTAACTATCGTCCAATTAGCTTAACCTCAGTTGTATGTAAAATGCTAAAAACACTCATAAGAGAAAGACTCATAAATCACTTAGAGAAAAATAACATACATAAAGATACTCAACACGGCTTTCGTAAAAAACGTTCCTGTTTAACAAACCTCTTAGACTTCTTCCACGATATCCTCAACCTCTACGATGAGAGTAAAGCTGTGGATATTATATACCTTGATTTTCAAAAGGCCTTTGACAAAGTTCCCCACAAACATTTACTAGTAAAACTAAAAGCGCATGGAAGACAAGACGGTGTGTTGAAATGGATAGAAAATTGGCTCCGCAACAGAAAGCAAAGAGTAGTCATAAACCGTATGGCATCTAAATGGACCAATGTAAGTAGCGGGGAACCCCAGGGATCGGTACTAGGACCAATTCTCTTTCTAATCTATATCAACGACATAGATGAGGGTCTCACCTGTACAATCTCAAAATTTGCTGACGATAACAAATTTGCAAATAGCGTACTCTCAAAAGAACAAGTTAACGATATGCAACACAATCTATCTAAGTTATCATGTTGATCCCAAATTTGGCAAATGAGTTTCAATGCGGATAAATGTAAAGTACTACATATCGGATACCAAATTGAGAAAGCAAACTATTCGATGAATGGCACTCAGCTTAAGAATGTAAACAGAGAAACCGATCTGGGAGTAACAATGTCGAGTAACCTAAAACTGAGTCAAAAATTTTCAGAAATTGTTAAGAAGGCAAAAGAAATAATTGGCTTTATAGGCAGGTCAATTGAGCATAAATCCAAAGACGTTATCCTAACCCTTTACAATTCTTTAGTAAGCCCTCTTCTGAAATACTGCGTTCAATCCTGGTGCCCTTATTACCAAAAAGATATAGACAAGCTATAACGAGTTCAACGTAGAGTTACCAAAATGATACCTAGCCTAAAGAACAAACCATACGAGGAGCGTCTTAGAGAATTAAAATCTATTTCCTGTAACCCAGCGCAGATTAAGAGGCGACTTAATTCAAGTGTTCAAAGGCATCGACAATATGAACTGTAGTAAGTACTTCACTATCAACCAATCTAATTACACGCGGAGAAACGGTTGCAAAATGATTGGCAAATCTTTTAACTCACACGAATCTAAGAATTTCTTCTTCAATCGAGTTGTCAACTTGTGGAATGGGCTTTCGCGAGACGTTATAGACTGCAGCACCGTTGATTCATTTAAACTTCGCCTAGACAAACATCTCGCATCAAACCCGCGATTGACTGCGTTTGTAAATGAATAACCTTATTTTATACCCCCCTCAGTTACTAACCCATCTGTCCCCTACTAACTTCCTAATCCTGCCACGGACATTAGTTCCAGGGCAGTAGTTCCCTTTCCAATGTTCCCTTCCCCACTCTAAACCACTGTTTGGACACTTGATCTTCAGTGTTTTTGGAGGACAAGCAGCCTAGAAGGGTCACTAGATCTGTTGTTGCTTGATTTCCTTTGTACTCCTTTGTACTCTCTGTCTCTCTCTTTTTCGCTGTCTATTTATCTATTTATGTCTCTCTCTTTCTCTTTCGCTATCTATTTATCTATCTATGTCTCTCTCTCTCTCTCTCTCTGACTTACCCCACCCACCTATCGTTTACATTACATTTTTACTGTATTTTCTTTATTTCTCTCTGCCCCCCCCCCCCCCCTCCTCCCCCCCCCCTCTTCAGACTCACCTCCAGATATCGTTTACATTACGTTTTTCTCTCTCTCTTTCTTTGTTTCCCTTCTCACTCTCACTCACTTTCTCACTCTTTCACTCTGACGCCCACCTTCTCCTTCTATCTATCTATCTATGTCTCTCTCTCTCTCTCTCTCTCTCTCTCTCTCTCTCTCTCTCTCTCTCTCTCTCTCACTGGCTAAGTGAAAGAAAGCAAAGAGTAGGTTATCAAAGGTGTGGAATCAACATGGAGCTCAGTAACTAGTGGAGTCCCCCAAGGCTCAGTATTGGGACCAGTGTTATTCATAATATATATCAATGATATAGATAATGGCATCAATAATTGAATCTCCAAATTCGCGGATGACACGAAGATAGGTAATGCAATAATTTCCGAAAAAGATAGAATAAACCTTCAAGCTGATTTAAATAAAGTCACAGAATGGTCAGAGAAGTGGAAAATGCCGTTTAATGTAAACAAATGTCATATATTGCAAATAGGTTCAAAAACAATAAATATGAATAGTACATGAATGAAGAGAAGATAAAAAATGTAACTCAAATAAAAAACTTGGGAGTGCTGATAAACAAAAACTTAATATCTTCCAATCAATGCACAGCAGCTGCAAACAAGGCACTAGGTTTCATCAGAAGAAATTTTCACTATCACAGCAAAGACATAGTTTTGCCCATATACAAAAGTGTGGTGAGACCGCACCTCGAATACGCTGTGCAGTTTTGGTCACCCAACCTCATAGAGGATATTCAAAAATTGGAATCTGTGCAAAGGCGAGCCACTAAACTAATCCCTTCATTGAGAAATAAATCATATGATGAAAGACTGAGAGAACTTGATATTTTTTTACTTAAGAAACGAAGGATGAGAGTCCAATTGATAGAGTGCTTTAAAATACTAAAAGGATTCAGTATCATTAACCTAGATAAGTTATTCAAAAAAGCTGAAGACACACCTACATGAGGTAACAATTTAAAATTATTAGGTAGGAGAGCGAATCTAGATACAACAACAAATTTCTTCACTCGCAGTGTAATTGATGAGTGGAAAAAACTCCCAAATAAAGTAATAGACAGCTCCTTTATAGATACATTAAAGACAAATCTAGACTCATATCACAGAGAAATTGGTATGGAGTAGGCAGAAATTATCACCGTTTTATTTGTTCAGCTGAAGAGAGCGTAAGACAAAAAACAAAAAAAGTAAATAGACAATTAAAGCATGATAATTATAAAAATCATCATTAAAAATGTACATACTACTAAGGGTGATGGGTTGGATGATTCCAATTAACCATAAAATGTACATGCACCCAAGGCGAAGGGTTGCATAAATTTTCCTTTCTTTTTTCCAATCTTTCCTGTAAAATTCCTTCTGGGGATTTCGAAGCCCAGCAAGGTTAATCACTTCCAACTTTTTCATGTACGGTAATAATTGCCGGAGGGAACGGAGGGTGGGGAGAGAGCCTTCTGCTTTGCTATCCTTTCCTTCAACTTTCCTTTTCTATCGGATATGACATCTCTACTAGAATTAAGTCCTGACTACCTCGTTTGGATCGTAAGGTCTGTGTGGCCTGTGTATCTATGTAAATCTATGTAAATCTCTCGGTGACATTATTTCATTTACAATTGTTTTATGTTCTTAATTTATTCCCTCCATTCTTCACCCCCCCCCCCCACACACACTTCTTCTCTCTCTCTCTCTCTCCTCTTTACTATCCTTTCCTTCCACTTTCTCTTAGGGTTGCTCTCTCTAATAGGATTAAGTCCTGGCCATCTCGCAGGGATCGTAAGATCTGTGTGGCCAGTGTATCCATATAAGTATGTCAATTTATCTCACTCACTCTCACACACACTCTCACTCACTCTCACTCTCTCTCTCAAAAGAGACAAAATTGATTCCGTCACTAAGAAATTAATCTTATCATGAAAGACTAAAAACACAAAAAAAATCACTCACAAAAAGAAGATTGCGAGGTCAATTAATCGAGTGTTTCAAGATACTAAAGGCATTTGACAACATTTATGTAGATTCACTCTTCAAAATAGATAATAGTTCATTAACTCGGGGAAATGGAATGAAATTAAAAACCAGGAGGGCGAATCTCGATGTCACAAAGCACTTTTTCACCTATTGTGTGGTCATCGAGTGGAATACATTGCCTGAGAAAGTGGTACAATGTAACACAATTGACACATTCAAAAGAAGTCTAGACATTAATTTTGGGAAGGTGGGAATAATATAGGAAAAACAAACAAAATAGGTTAAGCATCAGTAGTATATATTTCGCATCTTCGTTCTTTACTATAAATTTCCCAGTAGAAGTTTTTCTCATTCTGCTGGGGGACTTCTTTCCCCAACTTGATGTCATGCCGACCAACGGTCTGAGGGAGAGGTGGGTGGGAGAGAACCTTCTTCTTTGCTATCCTTGCCTTCCACTTTGTAGCCAATTCTATTTTGCATTAAGTCCGGACTACCTAGTAGGGACCGCAAGGCCTGTGTATTCTGTGTATCTATATAATTCTATGTAAACCTATCTATCTATCTCACACTCACACTATACCATTTACATTAAGGCTTATTTCTCTCTCTCTTGATTTCAGTGCAAAAAATTTTTTCCCTCAGAGACCCTTTAATATACAGAGATCGGCCCACCTCCTCCATTTTGGAGTCGATATATATATTTTTGATTTGTTTAAATCATTATTGAGAACTTAGATTTGTTTTCGAGCAATCTCTATCCTATCTCATCCGACGCCTTGGGGTCTTGTTTGATATTTGGTTTAGTCATTATTGATTTTTTTTTTTTTAGAATGTCTTTATATATATTTTTTTTTCATTCATGAGTAATTTCTTTATCATATCTGATCAGAAATCATGAGGACTATTTTGATATTTTGTATTACTCCATATTGGGGGTTTTGTATTACTCCATATTGGGGGTTTTGCTTCTTTTTTGCCATTATCCAGTAATGTATTTTCGTTTGTCCCATAGGCAAACAAAACCACCTTCCCAGACTTCCTTCAAGCTAAAAACTGCCCATCTAGACCCCCTTCAAGCTAAATGTGTACGTTTTTGACAGGAAAAATGTTCCAACCGAAGGCTGATTTCTTCTAACTTACAGGTGTGTGTCTTGGTGTGTGGGTATGGGTGTGTGTGTTTGGGTGTGTGTCTTGGTGTGTGGGTATGGGTGTGTGTGTTTGGGTGTGTGGGTATGGGTGTGTGTCTTGGTGTGTGGGTATGGGTGTGTGTGTTTGGGTGTGTGTCTTGGTGTGTGGGTATGGGTGTGTGTGTTTGGGTGTGTGGGTATGGGTGTGTGGGTATGGGTGTGTGTCTTGGTGTGTGGGTATGGGTGTGTGTGTTTACACTGTGTATATGTGATTATTGAATTATAATATTTATTTAGCGTGCCTTGCATATACTATATTTGTCTGTGTGTTGTTTAGAGTGTGTCAGTACTGTATATGTGTATGTGTATGTGTGTATATGAAAATATGACTGCGCATATATGTGTATGTGTGTGTGATAACCATTTAAACATACACACACAGACTCACACACACACACACACACACACACAGTAACAAAATTAAACCCAACTTTTAAACCCTACTAGCTGGTATTCTGGAAACACGTTATGTGTGTGTGTGTGTGTACAAAATGTCGAAATATATACAGCATATATTATGTAGATCGGAGAAAAAGAGAAGAGGTGGTGGATCTCTCTCTCTCTCTTCATCTACATATCTATCTATATGTATCTATCTACACTCTCTTAATCGCTCTCACTCTCATTTACTCACTTACCCACTCTCTCTCTCTCTCTCTCTCTCCTCCAAATGATACTTCCACCATAACAATGATAACATATTATTTAAAATGCTTGTCCTCAAATGTCTCTCTTCTTGGAAATGAACAAGAGGTTATAATGGAGGCGAGAGGGTGCACCGACATCTGAGAGAGAGAGAGGGAGAGTGTGTCTGTTTATGTGAGAGTCAGTGAGAGATATATAGAAAAGAAAAACGAGAGAGAGAGTGAGTGAGAATGTGTGTGAGTTTATATGAAAGTGAGTGAGATATAGAAAAGAAAAACGAGAGAGAGTGTGTGTGTGTGAGTTTATGTGAGAGTGAGTGAGAGAGATATAGAAAAGAAAAACGAGAGAGAGAGAGAGAGTGTGTGTGTGACTATGTGAGAGTGAGAGATATACAGAACAGACACACGAGATAGCAATGAGAGAGAGAGAGAGAGGATAGAGAGTGAGAGAGTAAGAGTGAGTGAGAGAGAGAGTGAGTGTGAGACTGAGTTAGTGAGTGTGTGTGTGAGTTTATGTGAGAGTGAGAGAGAGAGAGTCAATATACACGTGTTATTCATGATACTGGCGATATTTTCTTTGTCTCACTAAAGTAAGAATCCTGCCTGCCAATTAACGCGCTGCATTTAACTATCTCTTTAAACCAGCTGAGTTTGACATTCCTGACTTTTCCCACAACTCTGTCACACCCTCCCGTGCAGCCAATCAGGAGCCTCCGTTGTCAGAGCAAGTAAATACTGAGCCAGCCGCGCACACATCTTCACCTTTCAAACCGCTCTCGCTCCTTCCACAGGCCGTTTCTTTGAGTTGCAATAGGTCTATGACATCAGTGCAAGCCCTATACTCCCATAAGCCATTGCAAGGCCTTTGCAACCATCTCCCTGGGACATATTACGAAGAGATAAGACCAGAGGAGAGGGGAAGAATTGTCAAACCGCGCGGATGGAGAAAGCACTGCCTGGGCGGCTGGCTCAACCATTCACAGCGCGGCAATTCGTGAGGCACGGCTATAAAGAGGGGGAGGAGGGGCTCTGTACCAGGGGCAACCCTGCCTACATGCTTGCAACCCTGATAATAGATCAGAAAGGTTAAGCAACGTAGGGTCTGGTCAGTAGTTGGATGGGTGACCGCGCCTGGTACCAGCACAGCAGTTGCTGGGTGGGTTTGGCATGTCCTGCTCCAGCAAAGGCAGTAGCTGGTTGGGTGATTGCGATTGCACCCGGTACCGACATTGACCAGATGTTGCCCTAGGGGTGGGTGAAACTTCCCTGGCTTGCCACCAGGGTTCAAGTAGCCCAGGAGTGTTGAACAAACTCCATTCCCTGTCAGTTCCGTCTCACTCAGACAAAAATGAGTACCTGGATTCATGGTGGCTAAAATGAATTCAGGGGCCTGATTGGTGGCTTCCTACAACCAATCAACACACGAGACTGAGAACTTGGTTAGCCACCAGGATTGCTCAGTGGTCATTGGGCAGGCCTTCTCTCGTGTTCGCCTCGTCCCACCCATACGTTAAACTGGGTACCTGGAGTGTAAAATCGGCCTTGGCGTAGGTCGTATCACTAGGGTAAATTTGATTACTTGCCTCACCTTTACTATATACTTCCGTTCCCTATGTGTTGTCCGTCCTGTCCCCTCTCGAAAAGTATCCTCAAACTGTCTCTCCAACAAAAAACCAGCTCACGCAAGTTGGGCCAAGCCCCGACACCTTCATCTCCTACTAAAATTCACTTCCTCACCCCCTACTACTTCCTCTGTACCAACTCTAGTATTCGAAGCATAAGAGTGATCAAAATTATATTACTTGCCTCACCTTTACTATATACTTCCTGCAGACGTCACTCCTGTCACGGGTCCCACTGGGTTCACTTGCCAGCAACTCACACTCTCTCCCTCACCTGGGCAACAATGGGAACTTGGCTACACCTGCTCCAGCCTCCCAGCTCGCCTATCCCACCCCAATAAAGTCCACCTCTGTCCCAACACAGCTTTCGTCTACTAACCAGATACACCACAAGTATCCTGGTGCTTGTCGTCACATTGCTGGCTTACACACCTATATCCAAGCAATTCAAGAGGGACGACAGATAGTAGATGAAACTGAAGATTTCCAGAAGAAGTATTGGCCGGCCTTGAGGTGGTGAAGATTGTTCCAGAGATACCCAAGACTTTTTACAGGACCCTTATGGGCCCGAAATACCATTATTAACAAGAGAGACATGTTTGACAAACCCAGTGGTTCCAACCATTAACATGTATGTGTTCTTATAGAACAAAATAAAAATAAATAAATTAGACTCATGAATTTGATAAAAGGATGAAGTGTTGAGAGAATATAGCTGTCATTTATAGAGAAGGCTCCATGCCACTTAGCTACCAATAGTATAGGATCTTCTAGATTAGTAGATCAATGTAAACGATAAAGATAAGGGGAGGATGAAATAAGAGATTAAAAGTTAGAAGCAACTATAGGAATGCCGTGGGGATAAATAATAGTTGCAGATAGATTAGATCTAGCTTGAGAAATAGTTAGGACGGACACTAGTCCATATGTTGAAATATACTTTTTATTATAAAGGAAACATTGTTATTCGTAGCATTTAAGAACAAGAATTAGCCGGTATGATAGTGAACTTTGTGATCATGATATAAGTAACAAGTCGAAGCGACTATTGTGAGGAAATATTGTACTCCTAATTTAAGTAGTTAGTGAGTTGATAAATATGGTATCAATCAGATTAATCATTGAGGATAATAATGTAATCATGATATTCTATAGAAAATTAAGTGTTGAATATTGAAAATATAGGTGTTTATGAAATATTGATTATATCGGACCATGTAATGAGATATATTATTTGAATAAGTGGTGTCAGGCGTTATTGAGTTCATCTATTTGTCAGAGTGGAGATATTCCAAAGAAAGGGTTATATTAATGTAGGTGCCTACGGGTACGGATTTATTTGTGTTAAAGATAAGAATATATATAATACAAGAGTGTTAAAGATAGGGAAATAGAGGTCAAATTAATTAAAGCCTTGGTCTTTGGATTAAACATAATATTATTGAGGCCCGGTAAAGTTGATATATTAGTTTGGAGACTAGTAATGTGCCTTTGGATCGAAGTCGGAGTGAGTCAATACCTGAATAGCGGGTATCCAAATAGGTGGTGACGGGAACTTGCGAGTTCCAACGTACAATCTATTGTGGGTCGACGATAATATTCAATCTGAGTGTTGAACTCATTTCGGCCCGAACAGATAATCAATTGCTAGGGGAACATAACACTATTAGGGAGTTTGTTAAATAAAGGATGCGAACTTCTGAACAACTGTCGAATTATTCCCACCTCTGTAGTATACTGAGAATTAGAAAGTAAGTACTACACTCACTTTTATATTTTGTTATTTTGTCTTGTGTAACGGTCTTGTGTAGCGGTCTTGTGTAACGGTCTTGTGTAACGGTCTTGTGTAGCGGTCTTGTGTAACGGTCTTGTGTAGCGGTCAGTTTAAAACGTTTATTTCTGAGTTTTTGTAGCACACACACACACACACATACACACATAAAATAATTACTATTATTCCCTGGAAGTATTAATACCTTTACTTACAAATTAATCTTTAATCTTGTTATTGCTTTGGGGTTCTATTAAATTCCAAATATTATAGATATGTTGAATTGGAAACTCAAAACATAATAACCCTTTCCGTACCGATGGAGTTCTTTTCGTTGTATTTAGGCTTATTATTTGACGATTTTACTCAGTTCAGGAGGGGCCTTAGTAATGTTAAGGCTTCAAACCATCTGAGTCATTCGTTTTAGCTACCGCTGATCCGTCCTAAGCTGCAAAATTAGTCTAAATATTACTAAAATAAAATATGAGAGAGAATGAGTGAGAACAAGAGAGAGAGAGAGTGTGTGTGTGTGTGTAAAAATCACTCCATAAAATACTTGGGAGCTGCATCATCCATTAAGAGAACAAGTAAGAGTCAGAGAGAGGGAGAGAGAGACAGAGTGTGTGTGTGTGTGTGTGTGTTTGTACGAGAGTGTGTGTGTGTGAGAGAGAGAGACTGTCAGAGCGAGTTAAATTGGTAAAGAGAGAGCGTGTGTGTGAGAGATTATGTGAGTGAGTGTGTGTGTGTGTGTATATAGATTCAGCTTAAATAAACAAGAATTCAATGATGTCATAGCCTTAAGGTATGGGTGGCCAGTTTCAAACCGGCCGCTGAAATGTGCATGCGGTGAAATAAATAACTCAGACCACTGTATGACCTGTAAGAAAGGAGGATTCATCTGTATCCGGCATGATGAAGTACGAGACATCACTGCACAAATGCTGGACGAGGTGTGCCATGATGTCAGAATCGATCCGGAACTTCTGCCTATGGACGGACAGCGCTTGGCCCACAATACTGCAAATACTTCAAATGAAGCAAGAGTGGACGTAAGTGCTCGAGGTTTTTGGACGAGGGGACAACGGGCTTTTTTCGACATCAGCATCTTCAACCCAAGAGCACAAACATATCGTGAGCGAGGACACAAGGCGGCGTACTTGAGAAACGAAAGTGAGAAAAAACGTGCTTATGAAGAAAGAATTTTGAACAGGGATCAAGGAAGCTTTACTCCTCTGGTCTTCTCATCGTCGGGAAGAATGGAACCTTCTGCAAGTGTCTTCTATGCCAGATTAGCTGAACAAATATCGGAGAAAAAGCGGCAGCATAGAAGCCAAGTCATAACTTGGATGAGATGCAGGCTCTCTTTCTCTCTTCTCAGGTCTGCACTCCTATGTCTCAGGGGTACAAGGTCCTCCCCGCTACAGAGGACAAGAGTGAGAGACTTGGACTTTGAAATGGTCGTGGCGGAGGGACGAATTGGGGAACAACTAGGTTGATTGTAGGGAGGTATTGGTACAATAAGATAAACTATAATGTAACTAGAATAAGATAGATTGTACACCACTTTGTAACTGTCACCTTAATAAAAAAAAAAAAAAAAAAAAAAAAAAAAAAAGGAAACATGCTTACATTACTGAAATGTTTGTGGACATGCAGTAATGCAAGTAATGGTCACTCTTCTGTAAATCTAAAATGGCTTACTTAACCCTTATTTAGCGGGGTCGGACTTAAGTCCGATACGAGAAAATTGGACTAAATGGCGGGGTCGGACTTAAGTCCGTGGGCGTATTCCCGCCCTAATTTTGGTGGAAAGCGAAACTTGGTGGTCAGGCGGTGTACTACAAGGGCCCACCCACACATCCCCACTGCGTGACCGTGACTAAGTGACCCTCAAGCAGCCATAATGGAAGGTCAAGATTTGCCCGTGTTCGATTTGGTGGCCGCCAATCCCTAGTGCGTCGCGCCACCCTACTAACCACGCCCGGCTCACCACCCAGAAACTAGATATCATGCTGAACTCTTCAGAACTTTCTAATAAGCTGTTGGATGAAACCGTCGAAGGTCTGGGTGAGAGTTTTGGTAGTGTGGATGACTCGGAAGACGAAAATAACCCGATCATAGGCTTTCACACCAAGCATAATTTGTGTGGGGTGGATGTTGTGGTTGATATTGGACAGACCCTTGAGCAAATTGGAGACGTTCCTGACGAAGAACATACTGGTGTGGGTGTTGGTAAGTACAATTTATATTTTATAATTGCTTTGAAAATGTGATTGCAAGCATTTTATCACCTTACGAGTGGCTGGTGGAGTATATTTCACTGTGCCGCCCAGCGGGTTTTTTTTTTTACCCTAAATGGGGTTGTTCCGTGCTCTTTTTCATGCATAAACAAGACCCAGAGCGTAATACAAGTATGTATCCTGAACGTGCGTAAATTGAGCTTTCCAATGACACCCGAACCATCCTTTTACGATCACTGGTTGTCTTTCAACGATCGTAAAACACGAGTGCAAAAACCCTAAAATACGGTAATTTCCTTATAGAATTCCCTGTGTGGCGAGCGGTCTTGAGGTCATTTATGCTCCTAATCATCGCTCCGCTCTCTCTCAGAGCACATTACGTCCTCAAAATTGCACTCTACAAGAAATTTCCTTTGCATTTTATAGCGTATTATTTGCAGGCGTTCGGTAAATTTCTTACGGTAATACAAACAACCAAAGATTAAATATTTGTGCTTGGCATTATATGATTGTGGAGAACAGATGTAGGCCTACCGTATATATTATGTTTTCATATATTATATGATACATGTGTAACATTTTTATATTATCACTACTCTCTCTCTCTCTCTCTGCCTCACTCTCTTTGTTTGTACTCCTTTGTACTCTCTTTGTCTGATGTAGGCCAGGGCACGCCCCTAACTAATCTCTTCCCTCCCAGGGGAAATCACACCTAGCAGATGTTTTTGACCTCCCCTCTCTCTCTGTCTGTCTTACTCTCTGGGTCTACCTATACTGCATGTGACATTGAAATTGCTTGAGAGTTTGATTGCAAGCATTTTATAGCGTATCATTTGCAGGCGTTCGGTAAATTTCTCACGATAACCAGGGTGTATGGTACATTTCTCACGATAATACAAGCAACAACGAAGCTTGGCGAAGATTGTGGTCTACAATATACCTTTTTATAATTGCATGTGACCTTGTAATTGCTTGAAAGTTTGATTGCAAGCATTTTATAGCGTATTATTTTCAGGCGTTCAATAAATTTGATAAATATATCAAAATAAGTCCTGTGGGACTATGAAATAGCTATTATTGGACAAGGACAATATTTTGTTCATCCCTCCACTGGAACATCAACAACAATGTCAACAACGTATCGCCGTCGGCAATCGTAAGATTCAGAGTCGTAAAGATTCCAGGACGAGCTCAATAGAAAATGAATGAATGAAATGAATGAGTGTGCAGTACAGACAATACGTATAGCGACTTCCGCTAGATCTAGAGACCTTTACTTCGATCTAGCAGCAATGACTTACACTAGCGGTTTTGTTTTGAAATTTCAGAACAATTTTGTAGTGATATTATATGGATTTTGCCAATTCATATTTCTAGTGGTATTTATCATGTCTTACATCTAACAATATATGCTAGCGGATTTAATTTCAATTGGTAACCCTCCCGCTCTAGTCGGCTCCAAGAAAATCGATAATGGTGGCACTTTAGTAAACAGGTGATAAACAAAACCGCATGCGGATCGGTTTGGTGTATCGGTATTATGGTAAGTTGGCTACCTACTATTGTTTATACGATATAGTAAGTAATGATAAGTAAATTATTATATATTATATATAAAACAAAAAAAAAATTCCTGCAAAGCAAGCGAAACAGAGAGAGAGAGAGAGAGAGAATGCAGAAACTGAACTGAAGAAAGAGTGAAAAAGATATAATAATACAGAAATATTACAAGCAAATAAATGAAATAGAGGGATTAATTAGAGAAAATAATAATGAGAAATACATAATACGGATGAGGAAGAGAGAAAGGGGGCACAAGAGAGGGAAAGCGAGCGAGCCAGAGAAAAAGACAGACAGACAGGAGGAGTGAGAGAGATTAGAGAAAATAATAATGAGAATTACATATACGGATGAGGAAGAGAGAGAGAGACAGAGCGCGCGAGAGAGGGAAAGCGAGCAAGCCAGAGAGAGAGAGAAAGAGAAACAGACAGACAGGAGAGAGAGAGAGAGAGAATACAGAAATAAGGAGAAATAAGAGAAAAATAAGACCGATTACCAAAGGAATAGTAGACGCGCGAGGCCGAAGTCAGGCCAAAGCGAATGCAACCGAACGCGCCTGGGAAATAGACCAAAAAGTACCTCCTCTTCCTCACCTCTTCCCACCCTCCACACTCATTCATAACATCCATTCATAGACTTATATGGGGAGACGAAGAGTTGCTCTTTCCAAAAATGATCGTTTCGTTCGCATTGGAGCCATAGTAACGGCGCTAGGGCGAGTGAAATTGAGCGAATATTTTGGGATTATGCCCGCTGAGCGGTACAGTGTAAAATACCTGACCACCCGCTAAATAAGGGTTAAGAATGGGAAAGGGGTGGGACCTTCTATTTTTATTTTTTAATTGTAAATATATATATATAATTATATATATTGTGACGCACGTCAGCTCCCCAGCGACCGCGAGGGGGCAGCGGGTGGCTCCCTATCCTCTTCTCCCCTCTCCCAAGGCAGTGAAATGGGCTACAGTTATCAGAGAATGTTGTTCTTTCTTTCATAGTGTTCGTGCTGTTACAGACAGTCCCGTGGTGGTCTTTACTTTCGTCTGTGACAATGGGAAGTATTTTGTATCATGGGTTGAATATGAGATGCATTGTGGAGGGAGAGAGAGAATAGCGAGAGCGTGGTGGTAGTGTGTGCGTGCGTAGGTATGTGTTGCCTCCCTCACTCGAGGTGTTTTCCCGCTCGCGCGCTTTTCCGCACCCTTGATTGGCTGGTGGTTCCTGGCGCCTTCTGCAGCCCTGCGGCCTGGTGACGCAATCGTCTGTGATTGGCGGCCGCGGTCCTGGGACGGTGGTGCGGGCTCCTGTCCTTGTGTCTCCCGCAGAGCTCCTCGTAGTGCTGTAACGCTAACATCCCTTTGCAATCTATCAGCCCATCTCACCCCCCTATAGCGAACTTTCTCTACCACTGCTTACCTTCTTCTCTCTGTATATCCTACTATTAATTAACTGCCCTTCCCCTTGACGTTGATTTCATATATCCGTCACTGTATTATACAGCAAGCTCTCAGAGATATTATATGTACTTAGTTAGGCATTTTGGATCAGAGGGTTACCCATTTTGGCTTGGGGAGGTTTGACATACTCATTGTGTTGCCCCAACTTTATTTTCTTGGGTGTCTGCCAGGTTAGTCGATGCTAGACTGGGGAGAGGATATCAGGTTACAGTTTCCTATGAGCATAGACTTCGTTGAGCCTATGCAACTGTACCAGATACCTGTGGAGGCCTAGGTCATTTTCTTGTCTATTTACCTTAGAGCCTAGCACTGTGTTGGCATGAGGGCGTTGGCCTAGTCCACCCAGCACTGTGCTAGCTCGTTAGCTTTTGACTTAGGAGGGTCGCCAGGAGAGAACCAGGTACACGAGACCTGGATCTCTCAAGAGAGCACCCCGTCATTTAATGTAACTAGGCGCACAGACTTGAGAACGACACTAGGCTACCGAGCAGGTGGCTCGGCCCAGGTAGCTTAGCCTACGACTCCCCTGCTAGACTTCGTCCACCTGGCAGACCACCGATTAGGGTTTATAATCTCATTGTTTATATGTGTGCAGCATTATTGCTCCTTATGTTTATAGTAAGTCGTGATTGTTGCTGAGAGACCCAACCAGAGCAGGCTAGTGTCTGGTGGGAGAAAGCATATCTTTTTGTGGTTAGAGTTTAGACTGCCGACTGTTTTATAATTACACCTGTGCCAGATAACACCGTATGTCCCTACACTATATATGTTCCCACAGTAATAATACACAGTTCAGAATCCGATACGTACATCTTAGTTGCATCTGACTTTTGCAGAAGATTCTGGCATGATGCTTTAGGACTTTCTTTGTTTCACTTTCTTTCAGACAGGAGTGACAGTTTGCTGATTATTTAACGTAACGTTAATTATCCTTCTTCTAGTTTGCTATTAAATCGTTGCTGCGATTTAATTACGCTATCTATCTTTTTCCTTGTATGCCTTAACCCTCTCACGACCATAGGAAACAGAGGTTGGCAGATTAGCAATAAGAAATAGATTACTCTCACTGTTATAATTACCTCTCCAAAATTAGTTTTCTGCCCACAGCTAACTCAAAGACAACTGCAGAGGTTGAAGTAAACAAACTAAAGGTTTATAGATACCCCTGAAGGTAACAAAGGCTTTAAAGTATCCCTAATAGGCTCAAAAATCGCGTCAGGATGTGAGAGGGTTAATAAAGTAATCGTCTTAGGATTTTGTGAACTTAAGAAATACTGTGGGAGTATAGTGTTTTTTATTTTTTTATTGAGGAATACAGTGGACACAGATTTTTTTTGGCAAGCAGTATAACACATAAAGAGGCTTCAGATAACTTTAGGTAAATAGGTGCTTGCATAAGAGACTATAGATATTTTTTTTTTTTTTTAAACTTGCACACTTCTCAGTATTCACCATGTCTAGCAACAGCTCAGTTAACGGGGATAAACAGACAGTACAGCCTACGGGTGTTGAGCCGCAGCAGGAATTTAATGATGGCATCAGAGTTATTAATTGTGAGACTGATGCGAGGAAGTTTGTGGAGATACCAGTAACAGCGAGTCGGTTGGAGGGGATTGATTGCTATGGTCTGCGTTGTTTGGCCACCCTGGGGCGTGTTAGCTTTGGCAGCATGTCTAAGAGTGACCTGGTGGCTTGTGTGTTGGGTGGTGGCAGTGGGTTGCAGGGTGGAGCGCGGGCTTGGGAGCCTTTATCCAAGCCTCCCTTCCACTCTACTCCTATCGCGCCCCCTAGGTTACCGGACCTTGGCACGCATCCGCAATCTGATAGTCGCTGGCAGCGTGGTTTGCCCCTGGGTGAGCCACTGGGGGGGTCTCCTATAATTGCTCCGCCCCCTCAGGGTTTGACTGCTGATAGGTTGTTGCAACTGGAGTTGGCTAAGATCCAGCGTGAAGTTGAGATGGCTAAGATTTAGGCTGAGGAGAGGGCGGAGATGTCTAAGATCCAGCGTGAAGTTGAGATGGCTAAGATTGAGGCCGAGATGGCTAAGGTTCAGGCTGAGGAGAGGACAGCATGCCGTGAGGCAGAGTTGCAGGTTGAAGCAACTAGGTACTGTGCTGAGATGGATCTTGAGAAATCTAGGGTGGAGACAACAGGGCGGCATCTCGGTTCTGGGAATCGTGGGTCTGAGTCTTTATCGCACTTGCTTAAATTAGTCCCTGTGTTCGATGAGTCTGGTGTGACTGAGTTTTTTGCACGGTTTGAGAAGAAGTGTCGGGAGCATGAGTGGCCGGAGATTAACCCTCTCCGACATATGACGCAATTTTGAGCCTATTAGGGATACTTTAAAGCCTTTATTACCATCAGGGTTTTTTACAAACCTTTATTTTAGTTACTTCAACCTCTGCAGTTGTCTTTGAGTTAGATGTGGGCAGAAAACTAATTTTGGAGAGGTAATTATAAGAGTGAGAGAACTCTATTTCTTATTGCTAATCTGGCAACCTCTGCGTCATATATGTCTGAAGGGGTTAAGTGGGCAGCCCTTGTATCATCAAAGCTTGTTGGGAAAGGTCTCAAGGCATATGACTCGCTGTCATTGGAGGACTGTACTAACTATGTGGTGTTGAAGGAGGCTGTGCTCCGGGCCTATAGTTGCAACCAGAAACCTACAGGTTGAAATTTCAGGGCGTTGTAAAGAGCAAGGAGAGCTCTTTCCTTGAACATGCCCGGGAACTGACTGACACTATGGGGAACTGGCTCCGGTCTGAGAATGCGACAACAATTGATCAGGTTAAGCAGTTATTTTTGTTGGAGCAGTTCTTCCGGTGCACAGGCAGCGACCTGACATTAAACCTGAAGGAAAAATGCCCTAAGACCGTAGAGGAGGCAGCTAAGCTTGCTGACCTCCGGCTTTCTTTGATGCGTGGGTGCGGGTCTGCTCATCGTAGTGAGACAGGTAACAAGGGGCGTAACACTCCACCCTCAAAAGTCAATGAAGCACAAAATAACACTGTAAAAAGTAAGAGCAATGATACCCATTATAACTACAAACACAAAACCGTCCCGTTTTCAAAAGGGCAGGGCCCTTCCCCACCACCTCAAGAGGGGAAGTCTAGTGGTGAAGTGAAATGTTTTAAATGTCAGAAGGTGGGTCACTTTTTTTTTTTTTTTTTTTTTTTTTCTTTTTTTCTATATTCCAACTACTCCCTCTCGGGCATAGGCTGAGAGCCTGTACATTCCACCGCTCAACACGGTGAAGCCCGTGAGGTCTTGTTCCAGTCTGGGGAGTGAGACATGTGAAGCATCCATCATGGCTCGAAGGAGCTCCATCTCTGAAGCGGCTGGTTGCTTCGCTCAAGTGTTTCACCGTCTCACCCTCCAGACTCAGACCCTCACTCTCAGAACGCCACCTATTGAGCAGTGAACTCACTAGGCATTGTCCCCCCTGTAACATATTTTGAATATGGGAATATTCATACAGTGTTATTTAATCAGGGAACAATGAGGGTATTTTTTTGGCATTTCGGTGGGCTTTGTGGTAATGCACTGATACTAGGTACAGCACAAATTCAATCACAATAATATCTTCCCATTGACATATCGGGATTTGAACCCGGGTCCATTGGATTACCAATCCAGTGGCATGACCACTCCACCACACCTCCACACATGCACGTACATGTCCGAGTAATATTCCTGCTAAGCCTGTGTCTTTGGTTCGCAACATGGGGGTGTCTCTGAACTCTTCTGCGTCGTCTGGCGGGTGGTAGGTTTTCGGGGACACAGCCTGTGAAGAAGGTTTGGAGGGCTCGACACCTGTCCAAGACACTTGCAGCCATCGAGGGGGCGCGGGCTTGTGTGAGCTGGGGAATACTAACATAAGGTCAATTGTTGCGTGACCCTGGGCATGCACAGACACTTCTTAAAATTTCACAGGCAAACCTATAAACGCGGCTCGGGTTGATGTGGTACAGGGGATGTGTCAACCCTTCTGCGTATACCCGTTGATTAGTTGAGCTGGATGGTTGGGTGTGTGAACTTGATGTTGGGATCATAGAGAGCTTGCCCATTGAGGGCGTCGACCTCCTTCTGGGCAACGACTTTGCGGTGCTCACTTCGGAGGTTCCACCCTTAGTTGTTGCCGAGAGGGCGGCCGACATTAATAGGGAGAATCGGGAGTGGTGGTCGAGAGGTGTCAGCTTTACAGATGGCCTGTGCAGTCACCCGTTCTCGCGCGTCCGTTCGTTCAGTCAACAACCATTGTCTCAGTCTTCAGACCAGGAGGAACGATCGGAAGGAGCAAGCTGAAGCTGGGAGTTTTGTGAGTTTTGCTCCAGCGGCTCTCCTTAGCGGCTTAGTACTTGACCCAGAGGTGAGCTCCGGAGTGGCCCTAGAACCTGTCACCCCTAGTGACATGGTTGGGCGTGATGGCACTCCGCGACTTAGTAGTTCCCAGTTGGAGGAGAGTTGTGGGAACGGGGCTATCAAACACGACGACGGGGAAACATGTCATGTGAACCTGTTGGAGGAGTTTGTGAGGCAACCACCTGAGCAGCCTACTGTCCCTGCGTTGGTCTGCAGCGGCCAAGGTGGAGAAGGAGAGAGGGGCAGTAGGGCACAGGTGGAGGAGAGTAGGGATTGTCATGTCTCGGCGGAGCAGAAGGCGGGGGACACGAGTCTGGTGGCTGTGGAAGCGCTAGAGCACCTGCCTGAGCAGCAGTGTGCAGCGCTCCAGCACCAGCTCGGTTCATACCCCACTGGTCGTGCCGAGCCCCTGAGCCTCACAACTCGGGCGGTGCAAGATGTTCCGCGGGCAGGTCACGTGAATGTTGAAAGACCGTTAGCCTCGTTTCGGTGGTTCAAGGTGGGTGACGAGGCTTGGCCATGGTTGTCAGGTCAGGGTCGACCCATGGCTGCCAAGGGTGGTGGTCAGTAGGAGGAGATTGGTGAGATTAGCTGTGGAGTGGATGTGCCCGGTCGTCGCATAGCCTCCCAATGCTGCTCTAGTCGAATGCAACAGCCCTACCATAGACCGACTCTATCTGGCCATGTCGCTAAAAGCGGTGATGCTGCGCAGGCAGATGTAGTTGCAAGGAATTAGGGGGTGCGCATGTACGGTATCGGCGGGGAAGCCTTAGCAATAATGAACTATGGGAGTGACTTCACAGGTGGTACTGATTGTCCCTCTCATGACCTGGCTGTTCTTGGGACGAAGGTGGAGAAGGAGGCAGACTACAGGTTAGAAGCTGCGGTCTCGGCTGGGTTGTGGGAGGGCTCTGGGCATGTTCTGCGAGATAAGTTGTTTACTAGGCTGGGGCAGTGCATCTGCATGTTTGTTGCTTCTCCAGGCCTGATGTACAGGGTAGAATCCGACATGGAGGCTGGAGACAGAGCGAGGCTCAGTTTAATTCCATACCGTATAAATCCTGCTAAAAAGCCTGTCGTGAAAACAGAGCTAAACGACATGTGAAAAAAGGGTCTGAGGGATGAAGGATATTGTGAGTGGTCGTTGCCAGTGAGTTTGCAACCTGAGTTGAGTGGCAAGATCAGTGTGTGTGTATTATCCCTGACAGACACCTATCCATTGCCCAAGGGTCTGAGGGATAAGGAATGTCGTGAGTGGTCGTTGCCCGTAACTTTGCAACCTGTGTTAAGTGGCAAGATCAGTGAGAGTGTTGATTGCGAGAGTGTGTGTGCATTATCCCTGACAGACGCCTATACCTTATCGAGAGTTGACGACACCATAGACCGCCTCGGGGCTGCATCGCCTATCACGAAGGTAGAACTAGTGAAAGGTTTTTGGCGGGCCCCGTTGCCGGAAAGAGCGAAGAGAAATGCCAGTCTTGTGATGAACTGGGCAGTTTATCAGTGCCAGGTGTTGTTTTGCTGCCGGGACACAAGTTGGATGTGTGGCATGCTAAGGGCACTGATAATGTTTTGGCTGATTGTTTGTCACGGGAGGGTTTGTTTGCAGGAGAACCCTCGCCGTTCAGTCAGTGTGTGTTGAGAGTGGAGTAAATTTGGCTTGCCCCTGTAAGTGCAGCCGCCAAAAACATATTAAAAAAAAAGAAAAATCTATAAACAACTCTTTCTGATATAGTAAATTTAAGTATGTTTTGTTACAGCTGAAGCACTAGCTATTAGTGGGCTGAGTTTCGTAGAACTCGCTTTCGGAGCGTAACAATTTTAAGTTTTGCTATTGTGTTGAGGGGGTATATATGTAAGTTTGTTTCATTTTATAAATATGTTTTTTTTGTGAAACCTATATGCTGTATTATTGTGCTGGGGTGGGGAGGTTAGGTGACGTGTGCCGATTTCAGATATCAGAACTTGCCTAATGTTAAGTGTCTAATATCTTGGGGGGGGGGGGGGGGTGACGAACATCAGCTCCCCAGCGACCGCGAGGGGGTGGTGGTTGGCTCCCTATCCTCTTCTCCCCTCTCCCCAGGCAGTGAAATGGGCTACAGGTATCAGAGAATGTTGTTCTTTCTTTCATAGTGTTCGTGTTGTTACAGACAGTCCCGTGGTGGTCTTTACTTTCGTCTGTGACAACGGGAAGTATTTTGTATCATTGGTTGAATATGAGATGCATTGTGGAGGGAGAGAGAGAATAGCGAGGGCGTGGTGGTAGTGTGTGCGTGCGTAGGTATTTGTTGCCTCCCTCACTCGAGGTGTTTTCCCGCTCCCCGCGCCCTTGATTGGCTGGTGGTTCCTGGCGCCTTCTGCAGCCCTGCGGCCTGGTGACGTAGTCGTCTGTGATTGGCGGCCGCGGTCCTGGGACGGTGGTGCGGGCTCCTGTCCTTGTGTCTCCCTCAGAGCTCCTCGTAGTGCTGTAACGCTAACATCCCTTTGCAATCTATCAGCCCATCTCACCCCCCTATTGCGAACTTTCTTTACCACTGCTTACCTTCTTCTCTCTGTATATCCTACTATTAATTAACTGCCCTTGCCCTTGACGTTGATTTCATAATCCGTCACTGTATTATACAGCGAGCTCTCAGAGATATTATATGTACTTAGTTAGGCATTTTGGATCAGAGGGTTATCCATTTTGGCTTGGGGAGGTTTGACATACTTATTGTGTTGCCCCAACTTTATTTTCTTGGGTGTCTGCCAGGTGAGTCGATGCTAGACTGGGGAGAGGCTATCAGGTTACAGTTTCCTATGAGCATAGACTTCGTTGAGCCTATGCAACTGTACCGGATACCTGCGGAGGCCTAGGTCATTTTCTTGTCTGTGTACCTTAGAGCCTAGCACTGTGTTGGCGTGAGGGCGTTGGCCTAGTCCATCCAGCACTTTGCTAGCTCGTTAGCTTTTGACTTAGGAGGGTCGCCAGGAGAGAACCAGGTACACGAGACCTGGATCTCTCAAGAGAGCACCCCGCCATTTAATGTAACTAGGCGCACAGACTTGAGAACGACACTAGGCTACCGAGCAGGTGGCTCGGCCCAGGTAGTTTAGCCTATGACTCCACTGCTAGACTTCGTCCACCTGGCAGACCCCCGATTAGGGTTTATAATCTCATTGTGTATATGTGTGCAGCATTATTGCTCCTTATGTTTATAGTAAGTTGTGATTGTTGCTGAGAGACCCAACCAGAGCAGGCTAGTGTCTGGTGGGAGAAAGCATATCTTTTTGTGGTTAGAGTTTAGACTGCCGACTGTTTTATAATTACACCTGTGCCAGATAACACCGTATGTCCCTACACTATATATGTTCCCACAGTAATAATACACAGTTCAGAATCCGATACGTACTGCTTAGTTACATCTGACTTTTGCAGAAGATTCTGGCATGATGCTGTAGGACTTTCTTTGTTTCACTTTCTTTCAGCCAGGAGTGACAGTTTACTGATTATTTAACGTAACGTTAATTATCCTTCTTCTAGTTTGCTATTAAATCGTTGCTGCGATTTAATTACGCTATCTATCTTTTTCCTTGTATACCTTAATAAAGTAATCGTATGTTGTATGAGTATAGGCTGCTTCAGTGATCATCAGCCTATAGTGTGCACCTTTTACTGAGTCATAGGATACCTCGTTGTCCAGGCACGACTCAGGTCGGTTTAGGTGTTTTGTTCTCCAGTGGTTAAGGCAGGGGTTGGAACTAGTGTTACCGTTGTTGCATTTAGCCTTATCTAGTCCAATGAAGAAGAGCCCCGTGTCTTGCAGAACCTGGATCGTAACAATATATACCAGTATATATATATACAGTATATATATATATATATATATATATATATATATATATATATATAAAGCCCACCATTCATACTTAGTAGCTCCATCATCCATTTTTAAGCTAGCCTAATGGGAGAGCTCCGATACAGACGTTAATGTATTTCCCGTAATAATAATAATAATTATAATAATAATAATAATTAAAGTTGCAAGCAACGTTCTCCGGGGTTCGACGGTTTTGCAAGCAGGGTATTGTGTTTGATACAAATGCTGTGTCACAGATATCAAAAGATCATTTAACTTATCGGGCATGGAGAAACTACAGAAGGAGCAGATTGTGCAAACAAACAAGAGCGAGAGAGGGAGAGATTGGCTGTAAAAGGGATCTGCCTCTATCCGTTTAGTAACAGAGTTGTAGATATGGGGAATAGGCTACCGAGTGCTATAATGGGATCAAGAACAATAGAGCTTCAACTTGAAATTAGATAGAACGAGATGGGTTGGGTGTGAAAGGAATCTGCCATGTGTAGGTCAATCGGCTCTGGAGACTCCCGTTTTCTTACTTGTTTATTTTCTCATTTGTGAAGGAGAGAGGGAGTATGGCGAGAGAATAGGATGTCGTAAAGTAAGGAAGATAGCGATAAATATGAGAGAGAGAGAGAGCGCAGGATGGGTTGGGTGTGAAAGGGATCTGACATGTGTGGGCCAATCGACTCTCTGCAGACTCCGGTTTTCTTATGTTCTCATTTGTGAGAGAGAGAGAGAGAGAGACTAGGATGTCATAAATGTAAGGAAGACAGAGATAAATGAGAGAGAGTTTTTATGAGATGGGTTGGGTGTGAAAAGGATCTGTCTTGTGTGGGCCAATTGGCTCTCTACAGACTCTCATTTTCTTATGTTCCTATTTCTTACAATTGTGTTTTGGTTGCAGGTATATGATAACATGGGTGTATAGTAAGTAGTGTAAATAACAGGTAAAGTTTATGAGATGGGTTGAGTGTGAAAGGGACCTGCCTTATGTGGGCCACTTGACTCTCTGCAGACTCCCATTTTCATCTTGGTTGTATGTGTAAGGGATCTGCCTCATTTGTACCGGTGTGCAAACAAACAAGAGCGAGAGAGAAAGAGATTGGCTGTGTAAGGGATCTGCCTCTATTCGCTTGGTAAAAGAGTTGTAGATATGTGGAATAGGCTACCAAGTGCTATAGTGGGATCAATAACAATAGAGCTTCAACATAAAATTTGATAAGACGAGATGGATTGGGTGTGAAAGGGATCTGCCGTGTGTGGGCCAACCGGCTCTCTGCAGACTCCCATTTTCATCTTGGTAGCATGTGTAAGGATCTGCCTCCTTTGTACCAGTGTGCAAATAAGAGAGAGAGATTGGCTGTGTAAGGGATCTGCCTCTCTCGTAACAGAGTCGTAGATATGTGAAATAGGCTACCTAGAGTGCTATAGTGGGATCAAGAACAATAGAAAATTTAAAGATAAAATCAGATAGTCATATGGATGAAATGGGTTGTATGTGAAAGGAATCTGCCTTTTGTGGGCCACTTGTCTCTCTGCAGATTCCCATGTTCATCTTGTAAAGGATCTGCCTCATTTGTACCGGTGTGCAAACAAACGAGCGACAGAGAGAGACTGGGTGTGTAAGGGATCTGCTTCTATTCGTTTAGTAACAGAGTTGTAGATATGTGGAATAGGCTACCGAGTCTTATAGCCAATCGGCTCTCTGCAGACTCCTGTTTACTTATGTTCTCATTTGTGTGAGAGAGAGCGAGGCTCCCTATTTCCTGTTCTCATGCACTAGTACAGTATGTCGTAATCGTAAGGAAGACAGCGATAAATAAGAGAGAGAGAGAGAGAGAGAGAGAGAGAGAGAGAGAGAGAGATAACTCAACACTCAAACAAGCACAAACATAGCTACACAAGACCATCACACAAGCACACACACGCATATCTAGCGACGAACTGTCCTGTTTACATATCATACACACTCCCCGCCCCCATCCCCATTCCATCACTTCGTATGTATGTAAGATATTATTTCCGTATTTTTTACTGTGTATGGATTAAGTTATTGGTGTCCTGCTACTTCTGTATGCATACATAATAGCATGAAAGTGATCAATACGCGCATATGAAGCTATGTATCTCGTATATCGGGGTTCTCTTCCCTTCCATCGGTCCACCCCTTATAGCTCCCTCCCTCCTCCCTATCCCATATGATTGTGTAAACATTATATTTTAGCTTTCCGAAGGTAAATACGTACTTCCGATAAATATCTAGCCTTGTATTTAAATCATGAATCCTGTTTAATGTCATTATTTAATAGAAACATGAGTAAGGGTTACATTTATACACAGGATAAGATAAGCAAATACAAACCTCAGCAGAGCATAATCATTGGTGATGAGAGGGTAGTTGTAGGCAGTGTTGCCAGTTGTGCCGCTACATATTACCGCTAGATGTAGAGCTATAGTTACTTAAGTTTAGTAGCCATTTTTTCATATCTAGAGACATTTACTCAGGATAATTTGAAAATTTCAGACATTCTAGTTTTATTACATTGTAAAATTTGCAAAACAAACAAATCAAAACTCTTTAGGAATTGCAGCATTGTTCTACCATTGTTTGACTATGTAGCAACGTGCTAGCGACTTTTGAGAAAGGATCTAGCGGTGTTTTGGGGTATCACTTAGGCAGTGTTGCCAGTTGTATCGCTACATATTACCGCTAGATGTAGAGCTATTTACTTCAATTTAGAAGCTATTTTTTCATATCTAGAGAGATTTACTAGGGATAATTTAAAAATTTCAGACATTCTAGTCATATTACATTGTAAAATTTGCAAAACAAACAAACCAATTTTTTTTAGAAATTGCAGCATTATTCTAACATTGTTTGACTATGTAGCAACATGCTAGCGACTTTTGAGAAAGGATCTAGCGGTATTTTGTGGAGACATACTGGGAGGGTGGGAGGGAGGTGGTGGTTGCAGTGTTGCCAGTTGTAAAGCTACATATTACCGCTAAATGTAGAGCTATTTACTTCAATCCAGCAGCCATTTCTTTTATATCTAGAGACATTTACTAGGGATAATTTGAAAATTTCAGACATTCTAGTCATAGTACATTGTAAAATTTGCAAAACAAACAAACCAAAACTCTTTAGAAATTGCAGCATTATCCTAACATTGTTTGGCTATGTAGCAACATGCTAGCGACTTTTGAGAAAGGATCTAGCGGTATTTCGTGGTAACACTTTAGGAGGGTTAAAATACGAGGCACACGGGCAATTGCCAAAACTTTAAAGGTCCATATCATTGTTATTAAACTAAGCATTTGGCAAAGGGAGGAATTGTTAAAAACCTTAGCCAATACTCTGTCATTCACCAAAAACAAATTTGAATTTATCATTATTATTTGGTAGGGTAGGTATGTATAGGTAGGTTGGCTAAATAATTGCTGGAATTCGTAGGGACTCGAACGGTTTTGAGAGATTTAAATAAAAAACAAATGATAGATCTGAATAATAAAGAGATTATGTTATTAAGCAAAACTGGGGGATGCGTGGAAGCCTATAGACTGTAGACGGTAAACTTTGTGGGTAGCGAATTCGGTTTTAAAGTAATTTAAGAATAAGACAGTTTTCAATGCTGCGGCCAAACTATTCCACCCATTTATATTTTGTTGGTATCAAAACGTTCGGAATCGCGAGCCTCACCCAACTACGCAAGCATGGCTCTGATCATCGGCGTAGTTTTCAAGATGTGGAATTTTAAGTGGAATTCAAGGTTTTTTCAAGATTGCCGGAAAAAACCCACGTGCAAAAGCAAAACCTTCTCTATAAAATTTGCGGAGCATTAGTAGGGGAGTGCGTATGCCAAAGCCCAGTCGTTTCCTGTGAGTGGGAGAGACGGTATTTAGGCGTCAAGTTTTTCGGGAAATCGGCTGCCACAGGCCTGTTTGGCCGCCATGCCGGATGTTTATCATATCAAAAGTTGCCCAATACAAAAACGCACCTCTTGTGAAAGTTTGATCCCGATCCAAAAAGCGGTTCTGGAGTTATTGCGTCGAAACCGGCGCGTAAGAAGAATTTGGATGAAATCCCAGGTTTAATGATTACAATAGGGGTTCCCCGTAGGGGACGAACCCCTAATAATAATAATATTAATAACTATAATATTAATAATGATAATAACCAATACATTTAGACTGGAATACAACTATTGCTAATATCACTACTCTAATAGTTATTATTATTATTATTATTATTATTATTATTAGTGATACTAGTAGTAATACTAGTAGTAGTAGTAGTAGTAGTAGTAGTACTAATAATAATAATATTATATATATTTAAATCATTGCATTTTCATGCATTTCTCAAGTTTCATATATTTTATTTCTTGTTCACTCGTTCTCGGATGTATACTCTCTCTCTCTTTCTACTCAGTCTCTCTCTCTCTTTCTCTCTCAACATATCCAACTTTCTTTTCTTTTTAAGAACCATATCCAGAGAGTAAACATAATGACACCACACACGCCTTTAAGCCCCCCCCCCCCCCCACCCCTGAAGGTCACATGACTCTTTAACTCTGCTTAATGTGTAAAGTTGGAAGCATAATGTTTTTACAATAATTTGGGGGTGATTTAATACCTTCTTATTGATTTGACTCATACATATTCATATACAGTATATAATGAATATATAGGACTTGGAGAAGGCCTATGACAGAGTGGATAGAGAAGGTATTTGGAAAGTACTAAGAATATACGGAGTAGATGGTAAATTGCTGAAAGCAGTGAAGAGCATGTATGATGGTGCAAAGACGCCAGTATGTGAGGAGAATGAGCAGAGCAAGTTCTTTGACCTGAATGTTGGGTTGAAATAGGGGTGTGATGTCCCCGTGGTTGTTTACTGTATATATGGATGAAGTCATGAATGAAATACAAGGAAGAGCAGTGGATGTTGGTGTATCGATGATAAGGGAGGGAAATGAGTGGAAGCTACCTGTACTGCTGTTTGCTAATGATACAGTTCTGATGAATGATAATAATGAATGGGAGTTGCAGTGTCTGTTAAATATGTTTGGAACAGTGTGCGAAAAACAGAATTTGAAGGTAAATGCAGGGAAGAGCAAGGTTATGGTCTTCAAAAGGGGTGAAGCCACAGAGTGTGAGGAGAAGTTGAACGGTCAGGCTATGGAGATTGTTACGAACTGGCACTCGGGTACACAAGGGCTCTCAATCAGGACTCGAATACGGCTCGCTGCCACAACGGAAACACACGATCCCAACCCCTGAGTACTGCCAGCCGAACAAAAAACACCAATACCCTCCAGAGTTCAATCTGCTATAACGGGGTATACAAGAACTCGGTACTAGTGTTCAACAACAGACTAATAAAGAGACAGGAATTATCTAGTCTGGTCAACAATCAAACAATGAAGTAAGAAACAACAACACCAAAGAATAGTGTTGGCCGAAGCCGAAGTAATCCACCCTTGACTATGAACTTAAGAAGTCCACCACCCTCTACTTCGGATCGGCACTATTACGTTACGTTAATTAATAGTCCTTAAGCATCGAGCAAGGAATCTTCTGAAAAAAGTTAGATGCTTCTCGGATGCTCGTAAGAAGTACGTATCGGATTTTGAACAGTAATTCAATAAGCAAAAACACTGGCAATTAAATACTATTAAGGCTTAAATTGGCATAAGAATAATTAAAAGAATATGCAATAGTAAATGGCAAACATTAAAAAGGAAGTACTCTGCAAATGCAACGGCAATAGCCTACTCCGATTGTGCTCGTGGGCCACTAATCACTAAAGTAGCCAAGCTTGCAACACATGAAATCAATAGTGCATTAACAATATCATACATAAGGAAAGGATCAATACTATTCTGTATCTACTAATCGAGTAAAATCTAGCTGGGGTACTGTAGGCAAAAAGGTAGCAGTGACTGAGCAAAAACGGCTCGTAGCCTAGCGAAGTCCTCACGACTGTTTAAAGTATTACATTAAAAATAACATGTGCACTTTGAGAAATCCAGATCCCTTGTATCTGGTTTTCTCCCGGCTCCTTGACAAAGTAAAAACAAACTGTTAATAAAATACAGGGTGGTTAGGCTCTTGCCCTCACGCACTGTAAATTATTAACTCATCACAGTCAGCCGCGAAGACAACCTAGGCTTCACTGAACCGAAACGAATATGCAGGTTTATCGCTTAACCACTGCATCAAACAACAACTCGTAACACAGAAAAGCCTTACCCCAGTCTAGCATTACCTAGACTAGCAGAAAACAGGAATAATAATAATAACACACAGGGAAATGCATATACAAGTGCAACAAACATAAATCAATCCTATTCTAAGTCAACCCTTCCAAAATAGGCTATCTAATAGGCAAGTATCTCGTGAGAACTCAAGCGATAATACGTTGGCTGACTAGCTCTGCACCAACGGGACCATGGAAGTTAAACAGGGCAGGGAAAAGAGGAGATAAGAATGAAAGGTAGTAGAGAAAGTTCCCATCAGTCAGAAGAATATATATAGTTAGCAAGGGAAATGAGAAGTCGCTCTGCCTAATGAGTTCTGATGAAAAAATGGCTAGACTTCCCTTTTATACCCGGCCCTCTAGTGAGCCCAACGTGAACTACTAAGGACCGCCCACTGACAACCATTACGTAATTTCTCTCTCTCTCCTGGGATACACAAAGGCTCCCCCTACCACTGAGGGAGGGAGGAGTGCTAGTGAGTTAGGCCTACCTCCTGCCTGGCGTAACCACTGACACCTAACTGTGGCTGTTTCTCTTCCCATCATTACAAATAAGTTTTACACACAATACTTATAACTAATGATATAAAATAGAACTCGTTGACTCAGATGAAAACAAAATACATATTCATAATACTTATAGTACAACGGCTCACACGAACTAAGTTAGGAAACTCTACATAGACTACAGCCAAAGTTCCTGCCCTGACGATCCTAGCGAGAGTGGGGCATGACTAGGCGTTCTGTACAGCATGCTCACACGTGGACATGCGTTACACCTCCCCCAAGATTTTACTAGCTCAACCCTGAGCTAAAATCTGACAAACACAGAACCCCATCAAGCCCCCAACACCCAGCGACCGCATGGCACTAAAACAAAGCTGAGTTTATCACCAAAACACATCTTATTATAAAAAAAAAAATCACATTTTATAACTCCTCCCAACAATAGCAAAAAGACACAATATCATGCTCCCAGAGCGAGTTTACAGCAGCTCAGCCGTTTGATAGTTCGTGGACTACTCAAACTCTATAGGCTATGACAAACTTATACGATTACCTATATCAAAAGAAAGAGTTTTTATATGATTTTTATATTTAATATGTTTTTCCCGGCTGCACTATAATGGCAGCCTATTTTCCTCCACTCAAACCCACACACCTGTGATAGCCTACGACTGATCATCCACCCTTGATAAACAATCCGCGATCACATTGTCACATCCAGCAATATGACGGATGTCCAGGTTATACTCCTGCAACATCAAAGACCACCTGGTCAGTCTCATATTGCGATTGTGAAATTGATTCAGGAATCTCAAAGGGTGATGATCAGTGTAGATAACCACGACTGGGCCATAGGCTGGAACATACACCTCGAAGTGCCTGAGCGACAGCACAATCGCCAGTAATTCCTTTTCTATTGTAGAATAGTTCTTTTGTGCAGCATTGAACTTCTTAGAAAAGAAACTTACTGGGTGTTCCACACCTTCATTGTCTGTCTGTAGCAAGACGGCACCAGCCCCTACACCACTAGCATCTGTTGCCAGCTGAAAAGGCCTGTTAAAGTCTGGGGCCCTGAGTATCGGGTGAGTACATAGCAAATGTTTCACCAAAGTGAAAGCCTTTTCACACTCAGGTGCCCACAAAAACTTTTTGTCTTTAGATAACAAATCTGTGAGAGGTGCCAACACCATTGAGTAACCTTTTATGAAGCGTCTGTAGTAGCCTATCATACCCAAGAATCTCATAATCTGCTTCTTGGTTGTTGGGTGCGGAAATTTATTGATAGCCTGTACCTTGTTCTGAGGAGGGCACACCTGTCCCCTTCCCACTACAAACCAAGGTACTGCACAGTGGCTTTTAATAAGTCACACTTTGCCAAATTTTCTACCAGACCTGCTTCACTAAGTTTCCGGAACAAGGTCTCAAGGTGCTCACAATGGCTCTCAAAGTCGTCATCATAAATGATTACATCGTCCAAATATAAGGTGCAATTTGGAATGTCCTTTATAATTTCATTCATCAGGTTCTGAAACGTTGCTGGTGCATTCTTAAGTCCGTAAGGCATAACATTGCACCGGTAGGTACTCCCGTCCACAACAAAACCACATACCTCTTTAGCACGCTCGGACAAAGGTACTTGCCAGTAACCTTTTAATAAATCTACTTTAGACAAAAAATGAGCATTACCAATTTTGTCAACACTATCATCAACCCGCGGAAGAGGATATGGGTTAGTTGGAGTCAAACCGTTTAACCTACGGAAATCAATACAAAAGCGTACCTTGCCATCTGGCTTAGGCTGCAGTGTTACGGGGGAAGTCCACTTAACTGTGCCTTTCTCTATCAATCCTCTACCGAGCATTTATTCCAACTCATCCCTCAGAGCTGGTAGTTTTATGGGGGGCACACGGTACGGGATTGACTTAAAGGGTATATGGTCCCCCACGTCAACATCATGCATAGCCTGAGTAGTGAGGCCTGGGTGTTCAGCAAATACAGTGGGGTATGAACCGAACAACTGACGGATAGCATCAAACTGCGGCTCAGGCAAATGAGCTATAGCCTCGTCAGCCCTTAGGCTCGAGTTCCCCGCCCACTGATCCGCTGAAACATGTTGATCCCAGCTATCCTCCTCTGAAGCTTGACTGTCCCCCTCTCATTCTCCACCACGGCCGCAACAAGCCAACACAGGGACAGTGAGAGGCTCAGAGGGGCGCCTCACACACTCTTTAATAAGGTTCACGTGACATAACTGGTTCTTTTTCCTCCTGTCTGGAGAGGCAACAAGGTAATCTAAGTCTGAAATTTTTTCTACAATTTTATAAGGTCCAGTGTACTTCGCAGAGAGGGGGTTACCAACCAAAGGCAACAAAATTAATACCTCTTGTCCTACAGTGAACTTCCGGAGCCTCACTTTGCGATGATACCTGTCCTTCATCAAAGCTTGTGATTCTGTCAAATTTCTACCTGCCATCTCCAGACTCTTAAGCATGCGCTCACGGCTTTCAAGCACATACTTTAATAATGGACAAGGCGGCACATTCCCCTCCCAAATTTCTTTCAGCATGTTAAGGGGGCCCCTGACACGGTGTCCAAAAATCAGCTCGTTTGGACTAAATCCCAGGCTCTCACCAGGTACCTCCCGAGCAGCAAACAGCACATAAGGCAATCCAAGATCCCAATCCATACCGTTGTCAGCACAACAACACCTGAGCATGCTTTTAAGCACCCCTTGACTCTCAGGGTGATACGCTGACGATACTACGGCTCGTATCCCATGCTGTTGCATTGTTTGCTTGAACATGTTGGAGGTGAAATTAGATCCCTGATCAGACTGAATCTCCTCCGGGTACCCGTACCTTGAGAAGTACCACAACAAGTTACTGACTACCGTCTTAGCCATTCCATTTTTCATAGGGTATGCATCGGGGTATCTAGTGGCAACATCCATTATGGTTAACAAAAATTTATTTCCAGCCTTAGTGGGAGGGAGTGGACCAACCATTTCAACAATAATTTTACTAAAGGGTGGCCCAATCACAGGAATAGGGTGTAACGGAGCCTTAGGAATAACTTGGTTCGGTTTCCCGACACGTTGACAAATATCACATGAGTTTATCCATGACTGCACATGAGACTTCATCCCCGGCCACCAAAACAATTTCCCCAAAGCCGCCACCGTTTTCTTGGCACCCAAATGTCCTGATAATGGAGAATCATGAGCCAACCTAAGCAAACTTTCCCTGCAGCCCTCTGGCACGACCAGCTGGTCAACTGTACCTGATCCGCCCTCCCAGTTCCTTTTAGGATCTTGATATCGGTGGTATAAAATTCCATTAAAGACAAAAAATCCCCTGCCTTTGCATCCCTATCTTCTTCTAACTCCACAGCCCCATTGGTACACTGCAAAACCTCTGGATCCTCTAATTGCAACTTTCGAATGTCTGTGGGAGCCAACATGTCTAACTGCTTGGTCAACAACTCATGCCCTCCCCCAACATCCAACTTAGACATCCGGTTTTCTCGCTGCAGGTAACGGTGCTGTCTCTGAGTCTCTGCCTCCTCCACTACTTTATCAACTGTGTTAGGCACTGGAGTTACAACAGACTCGGTCAAAGGTCCTGCTATTGGGTCTTTTGGGAGAGCCACTGGTTCTAAACTCTTCAAACTTTTCCCAGCCTTCCGCTTCTCCTTAATTCCCTTCCTCCGCTGTTCTGTGGCCTGGGAAATAGGCTGTGATACCTTAAATGCTTGGGAACGAGTTACCACACATGCCATCTGTTGGCGTTGACAACTCACTACCCACTCTTGTTCCTCCCTACTCACGTCGGCCGGCCTCTCGGCAACGACTAAGGGTGGAACTTCTAAAGTAGGCACCGCAAAGTCGTTGCCGAGAAGAAGGTCGACGCCCTCCACTGGCAAGGTCGCCATTTGTTACGAACTGGCACTCGGGTACACAAGGGCTCTCAATCAGGACTCGAATACGGCTCGCTGCCACAACGGAAACACACGATCCCAACCCCTGAGTACTTAATCACACCATCAACTTCCAGCTCCACACGAACCAACGGGTATGACCTGGTCGCATTAATACCCTGAACAACAACCACCCGTGCCGCATTAATTGGTCGCCCCGTGAAATTCTTCAAAAGTGTCTGTGAAGCTCCAGTATCACGCAAAACTTCCACCTTATGCTGGCAACCCGCCCAACTTACCCTACCGGTCCCTCTATGGGCGCAAAAGACATCACGGACAGGGGACGAGCCTTCCTGAGTCTTATACATAGCCTGTGACCCTGCCGCTGGCAAACTACCCAGGGTAAATCCAGACGACATTTCAGCCACACCTATGCTGCGCACCAAAGACACGGCTGCAGTTGGCGGCTTACTAGGACAAGACTTTGCATAATGCCCCTTCTTTCTACAATGAAAACATTCCACTTCCCCTATCGGTCTCTTCTGATAAGGGGCGGAGTTCTGACCCTTCTGTAATGGGACGGCTGTAGTCTTTGGTTCAGTCCTGGTATCTTGGCTTTTAAACTGAGGTTTATATCTATAGTGATTGTCCTGAGCTCGAGGGTTTGGAGTATCGCGCCCCTTGGGAACTGCATCAACACGCTTTACAGATTCACATCCCCTGATTAGCGACAACCTGAGGTCAGCCATCTCAGCTGCCTCTTGAAGAGTTCTTGGGTTCTTTTCTTTAATAGTTAAAGTCATTTCTGCACCAGTACACTTATAAAACTGCTCGAGCAGAAACAGCTCAGTCAACTGTTCTGCCGTCTCAGCTTTCTCAGAACGTGTCCAGTTTTTAAGTGCATCTTTTAAGTCCCGGGCATGTTCAAGAAAGGTCGCCTCCCTAGTCTTTGTAACACCCCGAAACTTCAATCGATATGTTTCCGGTTGCAACTCGTATGCCCGTAGGACAGCTCTCTTCAATTCTGGGTAGTCAATGCAAGACTCTAAAGGCAGTGCATCATAAGACTTCAGACCTTTACCCGTAAGTCTTGAGGAGACTAGAGCTGCCCACTTCTCTTCAGGCCAATTATGCTCCCTACACTTCTTCTCAAAACGATTAAAAAATTCTGTGACTTCAGTTTCACTAAATACCGGCACCAATTTGACTAAGTGGGCCAAGGACTGTTCTCTTACTTGGCCCTCACGGCCCATCCGAGACCCTGTTGACTCTGCACGAGTCTTATCTAAATCTAATTTAGCACAATATTTCTCCGAGTCGTACCTAAGCTCAGCCTCATGCCTCCTAACCTCAATCTCATGCCTCCTAGTCTCATTCTCCTGCTTCCTAGCCTCAATCTTAGCAAGCTCAAGTCTAAATACCATATCTGGAGACAGGCAGGAAGAGGGAGCTGCCACTACTGAAGGAGGGGGGGCAAAAATTGGGGAACCACCACGTGCACCACCCGAGGGCACTCCAATCTGCCAATTCTCATCCCTCTGTGAGAGAGTGCTAACCTCCGGTAACTGAGTGGACGGCACTGTGGGAGTCGAGTGAGAGGGGATCTGGGGAGGAACCCCCCCAAACGCCCTCTCCTCCGAAACCCCATGTCGCCCACGAAACACCCAGGAAATCAGCTCCCCCTTGGACATCCCTGCTACATTGGAAATGCCCAAAACCTTGGCTATCAGGTGCAAGCCACAAACATCCACCCCAGTCAGCCTCTCCTCCGTCACGTGGTACCGCTTACTCACAAAAACTCTAGCATCCTCCTCACTGGTTACTAACGGCACACCTTCAAATGACATCTCTCGCTCATCGTCAGAGCTAATGCACGACATACTGAAGTCCACCAAAAAATTCTCGAGACAAAAGTGTTAAACTTCCTATGCAAGCACTAATTACTAAATTAACTGGAGTCTCATAAATGCTTTACTAATTGCCATACCAAAAAATATATTCTTCAATATGCACGCTAAAATACAAACAAACAAATGTTGTACAACTCTGCACAAATTTATACTGTTCACAAAATCCTGGCAAGGTCGCCATTTGTTACGAACTGGCACTCGGGTACACAAGGGCTCTCAATTAGGACTCGAATACGGCTCGCTGCCACAATGGAAACACACGATCCCAACCCCTGAGTACTGCCAGCCGAACAAAAAACACCAATACCCTCCAGAGTTCAATCTGCTATAACGGGTTATACAAGAACTCGGTACTAGTGTTCAATAACAGACTAATAAAGAGACAGGAATTATCTAGTCTGGTCAACAATCAAACAATGAAGTAAGAAACAACAACACCAAAGAATAGTGTTGGCCGAAGCCGAAGTAATCCACCCTTGACTATGAACTTAAGAAGTCCACCACCCTCTACTTCGGATCGGCACTATTACGTTACGTTAATTAATAGTCCTTAAGCATCGAGCAAGGAATCTTCTGAAAAAGTTAGATGCTTCTCGGATGCTCGTAAGAAATATGTATCGGATTTTGAACAGTAATTCAATAAGCAAAAACACTGGCAATTAAATACTATTAAAGGCTTAAATTGGCATAAGAATAATTAAAAGAATATGCAATAGTAAATGGCAAACATTAAAAGGAAGTACTCTGCAAATGCAACGGCAATAGCCTACTCGGATTGTGCTCGTGGGCCACTAATCACTAAAGTAGCCAAGCTTGCAACACATGAAATCAATAGTGCATAAACAATATCATACATAAGGAAAGCTTCAATAATATTCTGTATCTACTAATCGAGTAAAGTCTAGCTGGGGTACTGTAGGCAAAAAGGTAGCAGTGACTGAGCAAAAACGGCTCGTAGCCTAGCGAAGTCCTCACGACTGTTTAAAGTATTACATTAAAACTAACAAGTGCACTTTGAGAAATCCAGATCCCTTGTATCTGGTTTTCTCCCGGCTCCTTGACAAAGTAAAAACAAACTGTTAATAAAATACAGGGTGGTTAGGCTCTTGCCCTCACGCACTGTAAATTATTATCTCATCACAGTCAACCGCGAAGACAACCTAGGCTTCACTGAACCGAAACGAGTATGCAGGTTTATCGCTTAACCACTGCATCAAACAACAACTCGTAACACAGAAAAGCCTTACCCCAGTCTAGCATTACCTAGACTAGCAGAAAACAGGAATAATAATAATAACACACAGGGAAATGCATATACAAGTGCAACAAACATAAATCAATCCTATTCTAAGTCAACCCTTCCAAAATAGGCTATCTAATAGGCAAGTATCTCGTGAGAACTCAAGCGATAATACGTTGGCTGACTAGCTCTGCACCAACGGGACCATGGAAGTTAAACAGGGCAGGGAAAAGAGGAGATAAGAATGTAAGGTAGTAGAGAAAGTTCCCATCAGTCAGAAGAATATATAGTTAGCAAGGGAAATGAGAAGTCGCTCTGCCTAATGAGTTCTGATGAAAAAATGGCTAGACTTCCCTTTTATACCCGGCCCTCTAGTGAGCCCAATGTGAACTACTAAGGACCGCCCACTGACAACCATTACGTAATTTCTCTCTCTCTCCTGGGATACACAAAGGCTCCCCCTAGCACTGAGGGAGGGAGGAGTGCTAGTGAGTTAGGCCTACCTCCTGCCTGGCGTACCCACTAACACCTAACTGTGGCTGTTTCACTTCCCATCATTACAAATAAGTTTTACACACAATACTTATAACTAATGATATAAAATAGAACTTGTTGACTCAGATGAAAACAAAATACATATTCATAATACTTATAGTACAACGGCTCACACGAACTAAGTTAGGAAACTCTACATAGACTACAGCCAAAGTTCCTGCCCTGACGATCCTAGCGAGAGTGGGGCATGACTAGGCGTTCTGTACAGCATGCTCACACGTGGACATGCGTCACAAGATTGTCAGCTCATTTCAGTATCTGGGCAGTGTGTTGATTAAAGATGGGACTACGGATGAAGAAGTGCGGGCGAGGGTGAAACAAGGGTTGTAGGAATGCTGAATGCAGTAACAAGAAATAGAGTGGTCAGTATGGAGGTGAAGAGGTCCTTGCATGACAGTGTGGTAATCCTGACACTGACTTACGGAAGTGAAGCATGGACGTTGGTTGAGAGACTCATACCAAGAATGAGAGAGGTGGAAATGAGTTACTTAAGAAGTGCGTGCGGAGTTACATTGAGAGATAGAGAGATGAATGAGGAAGTAAGAAGGAGGTGTGGAGTGGAGGTAGATGTGCTGGAAAGTGTGAAAAGGAACACCTTGAGATGGTTCGGCCATATGGAACGTATGGGGAGCGAAAGCATGGCTAAGAGGGCGTACGAGATGAAAGTGGAAGGACAGAGAGGGAAAGGAAAACCGAAAGAGAGGTGGAAGGATGGAGTGAGTAAGTATATGGATGAAGGTGGTGCTGGTTGGGAGGAGAGGCGTTGACTGACTGGGGACAGAGGTGCATGGGGCGGTTCGTTCGTGGCCACCCCTTCGGGGATCGGGGCGTCAGGCAATAGATAGGCAGATATATATATATATACATATATATTGTTATTTTTTTGTTTTCATTATCTTATTTGTCATATCTTTAAACCCATGACTCTAAATTATTTTATTTACTTATATGTTTATGTATTTACAGTATATAGTTATTTTGTTTTCCCTCCCTAGACCTCCATCAATCTTAAAACAAATACCCTAAATACCCCTCTTGGCCGAATGCCATTTCCTCCTAAATTGCAGGCTCGCTTTTGCTCGCCACGAACAAATCGACACTTAGATGGGACGAAGAAATGGGACAAAAGGTCTTTAATATCGTCAAACTAACGGGGCGAACAACTTAAAGTATACAAACATTGCAAAATGAATGGGGCTAAACACGAGGGAGATGAGAGTCCCGAAAAAAAAAAAAAAAAATCGTATTTCTTAATGGTGGTTTTGTGGGATATTCGTCTTTCTTTTAATCTCTCTCTCTCTCTCTCTCTCTCCTAAGCACCATACAATTCAATTCAATACACATACTTAATATCTCTCTTTCTCTCTTCTTCAAAACTTTCCTCGCAGTTCAGGCACTCTTTTCTTATAATTGTTCTCGCTTTCTTTCTCTCTCTCTCTCTCACTCTCTCCTAGACTGCTGCTAACCCTAAGTTGTGATTGGCAAGGTGATGGGGTGAATGGTGGCAGCAGTATAATCCTACCATTACTATTGTCAGCGATAGCTTTCTGGTGACCTTTTGTCGATAATTCTAACCTTACCTGATGTGGCGGCTCCATCAGGTGGACTGTTTTTGTCCGTCCTTTGCTATCTTTGTTTATGGTTATTCATTACATTTGAGCTGGTTTGCTTTTATTTCTGGCCGGTGATATACATCCTAATCCCGGCCCTTTTAATAAATGTTGTAGAGTGTTGTACTCAAATATTCGGGGCCTGGAAAATAATCTTTATGATTTTTCTGTTGCATCAAACAATTTTGACATCATTTGTTGTTCAGAAACTCTTGTTTCAGAAATGAGACATATTTCAGAACTTGTTATTCCCAATTTTAAGAAACTTATTTTACTTAGATGCAATGCTATTCCTAGGGCCCAAGGAATATGTCTTTATATTCGTTCAGGTTATAATGCCTCTCGTTTGTCCACTCATGAATGTAAATGTAATGAGGTTATGTTATCAAAACTCTCTAGCAGATTTAAATTGTTTTATGTTGTCTCACTATACCGGAATCCTAACCATGACCACAAAATATATGATTGCTTGTAACTGCTATGGCTAATATCCAATCGTCCGATCGTAAAGCTGCATTCATCTTTGTGGGTGATCTTAATGCACACCATTTGGAGTGGCTTGACTCAGTTTCCCCTACTGATCAACATGGACGTGCTGCTCTGGATTTTGCAAATCTGTCAGGGTGTGAACATATTGTTTTAGGTCCGACCCATGTCTCATGTAATCGTTTAGACCTTGTCCTTACAGATTTGCCTGGAGTTGTAGATGTCGACATAGTTTCTCCTTTAGGCACCTCTGATCACTCTGCTCTGTCCATTAAACTCCAAACAGGCTTTGTTCTCCCAAATATTTCCATCTTCCGCAAGGTATTCCTTAAATCCCAGATAAATTGGCCAGGGATTTCTCTAGATGTTGGTAATATTAACTGGCAAAATATTTACCATGCCCCTTGCCCTGTTGAGGCTCTTAACAATGTCCTCCTCGATATAGGTAATATTAGAGTCCCAAGTAAGATTATGAAGACCAGGCTGAGGGATAAAGCCTGGTTCAATGAAGATTGCAGGCAGTCACAGTAGGTAAAGCAGACTGCATTTCGTTCATGGACATGCTTTCGTACACGGCTTTGCTGGGAGAATTATGTTAGTTTGCGTTCGGATGCCCAGCGAATACATTCTTTAGCGGAAGCCGAGTACAACAACCATCTAAAAGCTATTCTGATTTATTTATTTATTTTTTTCTATATTCCAACTACTCCCTCTCGGGCATAGGCTGAGAGCCTGTACATTCCACTGCTCAACACGGTGAAGCCCGTGAGGTCTTGTTCCAGTTTGGGGAGTGAGACATGTGAAATATCCATCATGGCTCGAAGCAGCTCCATCTCTGAAGCGGCTGGTTGCTTCGCTCAAGTGCTTCACCGTCTCACCCTCCAGACTCAGACCCTCACTCTCAGAATGCCACCTATTGAGCAGTGAACTCACTAGGTGCAACTCAGCCACACAAATGGTGGTCAGCTTTGAAAAAGAGTTTGTTTGTTGTTGAACATTCTTTGCCACCACTGTGTAAACCAGATGGTTCGGTCACATTTGACCCTTGTGAGAAAGCAAACCTTCTAGCTTCCGTTTTTGAGAGTAAGCAGAGTGACTCTGAGGTTGCATTACCATATTCTTGTTCTCCTGAACCTAAGTTTACATCTTTTGCATTTAGATCCATTGAATTACAAACTCTCTTGAATGATTTTGATTCCTTTGGGGGTACCGACCCTACTAGATGTTTTCCTCTATTTTTTAAAGGGATTAGCAAACTTTTGGCTCCTAAACTTGCTGTTGTTTATATAATTTTAATCCGTCGTGGCATTTTCCCATTATGTTGGCGTTTTGCTAACGTAATGCCTATTCCAAAGGGATCATCTCCTACTGTTCTCCCAGAAGAGTATAGACCTATTTCTATTACTCCGGTTTTATCTAAGGTCTTTGAACGCCTATTAGCCTGGGGCCTCATAGCTTTAATTTGTTGCCTCCAAATCAGTTTGGGTTTAGGAAGGGCTTAGGTACCTGTGATGCTATTCTTGTCCTCACTCATGATCTCCAGGCTTCATTGGATGCTGGACATGAATCGAGATTAATATCTCTAGATTTTAGTTCCGCTTTTGATCTAGTTAATCATAAGGCACTAGTATTCAAACTCAGTTCCATGGGGATTGGTGGTTCAGCTTTAAATATAATATCTACGTTTTTAACTAACAGACAACGTGTGGTAGTTGATGGCAATTTTAGTCCTTTTAGCATTGTTAAATCTGGTGTACCTCAGGGTAGTGTACAGAGCGGCTGGGCCCTCTGCTAATTATCCTTTTTACTAGTGATATGTGGTGTGGAGTTTCCTCTAAAATGATTGCTTATGCGGATGATGCCTCATTATGCACCCAATACTTCTCCTGCTGAGAGAGATTTGATAGCCAGTACTCTGAACGATGATATACTAAACATTATGAGTTGGTGTGATCGTTGGGGTATGAAGCTGAACTCTGCAAAAACACATAGCCTTTTAATTAGTAGATCTAGGACACCTTTTCCTTTGCATCCTGAAATTATAATAAATTAATATGTAATCAATCAATGTACAAAACTTAGGTTGCTGGGTGTGACTCTTGATTCAAAACTTACTTTTGAGGCATACGTGCGCTCAGTTGCTTCATCTATATCTCAAAAAGTTAGTCTACTACGTAAATGCAAAACAGATTTATTCAAGTGATGCTATTGTTAGGAACTGTTTTTATTCTTGTATTTTACCCTTCTTTGAGTACTGCTCTCCTGTGTGGCTCTCTGCCGCAGATTCCAATCTGAGTCTTCTGGATCGTGTTTTTAATCAGATAAGGTTCTGCTGCCTGACCTGGATGTTAACCCCTTGAGGATCTAAGACGCATTTTTACATTTGATTTTGGTTATCAATAGACGCATTTATGCAATTTGGGAAGGCTATATAGGAATCAAAGGGGTAATTACTATCTCAATTAACTCTTTAGCTCCAACTAGTTCACCATAAGCTGAATAAAATCGTCTAATGCTAGCGACAATAAACAGTTAAAATGCGTCATGATCCTCAAAGGGTTAACCTGATCATCCATTACATTCTAAAATTTCACCACCTTTTCGGCCTGTTCGCGTGACTAGATATTCCTTGGAGTTAAATAATCAGGCCTTTGCTCATGTTCATTGTAACACGTCACAATATTCAAGATGTGTTATCCCATCAATCACAAAATTCTGGAATACTCTCCCTAATGAAGTAGTGAGTGTGGAGAGCTCTCTGGTTTTCAAGACGAGGGTTAACGCCTTTTTAGTTAGCTAGTTATATCTTCCTGGTTATTTGTGTCCCCACTGAGACCCTTCAGGGAATATACAGTAGTCTTCCTGGTTATTTGTGCCCCCACTGAGACCCTTCGGGGTATATACAGTAGTCTTCCTGGTTATTTGTGCCCCCCACTGAGACCCTTCGGGGTATATACAGTAGTCTTCCTGGTTATTTGTGCCCCCCACTGAGACCCTTCGGGGTATATACAGTAGTCTTCCTGGTTATTTGTGCCCCCACTGAGACCCTTCGGGGAATATACAGTAGTCTTCCTGGTTATGTGTGCCCCCAACTGAGACCCTTCGGGGTATATACAGTAGTCTTCCTGGTTATTTGTGCCCCCACTGAGACCCTTCGGGGTATATACAGTAGTCTTCCTGGTTATTTGTGCCCCCACTGAGACCCTTCGGGGTATATACAGTAGTCTTCCTGGTTATTTGTGCCTCCACTGAGACCCTTCGGGGCATATACAGTAGTCTTCCTGGTTATTTGTGCCTCCACTGAGACCCTTCGGGGCATATACAGTAGTCTTCCTGGTTATTTGTGCCTCCACTGAGACCCTTCGGGGTATATACAGTAGTCTTCCTGGTTATTTGTGCCCCCACTGAGACCCTTCGGGGTATATACAGTAGTCTTCCTGGTTATTTGTGCCTCCACTGAGACCCTTCGGGGCATATACAGTAGTCTTCCTGGTTATGTGTGCCTCCACTGAGACCCTTCGGGGCATATACAGTAGTCTTCCTGGTTATTTGTGCCTCCACTGAGACCCTTCGGGGTATATACAGTAGTCTTCCTGGTTATTTGTGCCTCCACTGAGACCCTTCGGGGCATATACAGTAGTCTTCCTGGTTATTTGTGCCTCCACTGAGACCCTTCGGGGCATATACAGTAGTCTTCCTGGTTATTTGTGCCTCCACTGAGACCCTTCGGGGTATATACAGTAGTCTTCCTGGTTATTTGTGCCTCCCACTGAGACCCTTCGGGGTATATACAGTAGTCTTCCTGGTTATTTGTGCCCCCCACTGAGACCCTTCGGGGTATATACAGTAGTCTTCCTGGTTATTTGTGCCCCAACTGAGACCCTTCGGGGTATATACAGTAGTCTTCCTGGTTATTTGTGCCCCCCACTGAGACCCTTCGGGGTATATACAGTAGTCTTCCTGGTTATTTGTGCCCCCCACTGAGACCCTTCGGGGTATATACAGTAGTCTTCCTGGTTATTTGTGCCCCCACTGAGACCCTTCAGGGAATATACAGTAGTCTTCCTGGTTATGTGTGCCCCCACTGAGACCCTTCGGGGAATATACAGTAGTCTTCCTGGTTATTTGTGCCCCCACTGAGACCCTTCGGGGTATATACAGTAGTCTTCCTGGTTATTTGTGCCCCCACTGAGACCCTTCGGGGTATATACAGTAGTCTTCCTGGTTATGTGTGCCCCCACTGAGACCCTTCGGGGAATATACAGTAGTCTTCCTGGTTATTTGTGCCCCCCACTGAGACCCTTCGGGGAATATAGTCACCCTACGGCTCTTCGGTGGGGCTGATAATATTAATAATATCTGATAATATTAATAAGTAAGTCCTGACCACCTCGCAGAGATCGTAAGCTCTGTGTGGTCAAGCTAACTATGCAAATCTAAATTCACGCTACTACCTCTTAACCCGTCCAGCCCCGTCTAGTTTTGTAATGTTTGTTCACCAGAACCCGGCCGGTTTTCAAAAAATGATTTTATTCCAGAAACAATAGCGAAGGGGTTAGGAATGAAGGAAAAAACACGAAAAACCGCTCAAAAAGCTTAAAGAATGGTCCTACAGAGCCCCCGAAAACGTATTTTACAAGAGTACAAAATTGAAGGCAATTACCCCAAAAAAACAGGTTATTGCGCGCTCACGCGCACGCACGTGGACTTTGAGAGTTTTCAACCATCGGCACGGTTGCGTGGGATACGTACACAGTTCCCATACAAATCTGAGCCCTCTTGAGTGTCTACACCTGAGGTTACGGTCGGCGCAATTAGGGTGACGCGCCAGGCGCGTCTCTGGGGCTGTGCGTTACATACATCGCCGACGCGCCAGGCGCGTCGCTGGGGCTGTACGGGTTAAAGAAGAAGTTTTTTGTTTGTTTTTGTTTACTCTCTTCTCTCTTATGCTTAGACCCATTAGTTTTGATATTCTTAACTTTGGTTTGACGATTTGAACACCTTTCGCCCCATTTCTTTGTCAATATTAAGATGTTTCGTGTTATTTAGGTGTTGATATTTTCCTGGCGAGCGATAGCGAGCCTGTAGTTGCGAGCCTGTAGTTGCGAGCCTGTAGTAGCGAGCCTGAGTTGCAGTTGGGATGTGTGTACATGCTTAGATTGATATGCAAGATCCGAAGTTGCATAATAAATCGTAGGCAGTGTCCACCATTCTTTAACTGCCTTCGTGGTGTAATGTATAAGGTGTTGATATTCGGTGTGAGCGTCCTGGGTTCGAATCCACGGACTGCCACATGTGTTTGTAATATTTCATTAATCGATTTTAGGAGTAGAGTTGGTTGTTGAATAGAACATAATAATATAAGCAGACATATTTCTATCGAAAAATTTACAAACTTGTTTTGAAGGAAGGTCTTGGGAAGGTGTTTTATTTAAAGGTGGGGGCTCATGGTTTGAGGTAAACATGGAATTATAATCGCCAAGCTGTACATAATTATCTTGCAAAATGCAATGGCACTGAAATAAATATTAACAATGGTATAAAGGATTATGTGGATCGTCTATACCAGGCCTGTGACGTCACACCAGTATAAGTTCACCATCCACTCTAGGATAAGGATACTGGTGTGACGTCACTATGACGTCACAGGCCCGGTATAGACGATCCGCAAAATCCTTTATACCATTGTTAATAATTATTTCAGTGACATTGCATTTTACAAGATAATTATATGCAGGTTGGCAATTATTTTCCCATGTTTACCTCAACCAATGAGCCCCCACCTTTAAGCTTGATGGAGGTCTAGGGAGAAAACTAACACATTATAAAAACATATAGACATTGGCTCATGAATACGCTCATCCCCTCTTATGACTCTCAAGTATATTTAATTATTTATTATTATTTATTATTTGTATTATTATTAGAATTATTATTGTTATTATTATTTATATTATTATTTGTATTATTATTATTATTATTATTACCATTATTATTATTATTATTATAATCCTTATTATTTGTACTATTTTTTTTTTCTGGTCTCAGCTTTAACGAGAACTGTTTAAAAAGTGTAAGGGATGAGGAGTTTTAAGTTTAGTGGGAGGAAATTAGGTTGGGAATATTCAGGAGGTGAGTGGTTAGAGAGAGAGAGAGAGCACGAGAGAGAGAGAGAGAGAGAGAGAGAGAGAGTGAGTGAGTGAGTGAGTGAGTGAGTTGTGGGGGGGGGGGGTGAGTGTGAGAGATATAGCATAATATTGTTTGTACTGTGTGTGTTTGAAAGAGAAAGAGAGAGAGGGGGGAGGGAGTGAAATAGAGTTATCTTCTTGTACTATATGTGTTTGAAGAGAGAGAGAGAGAGAGTGTTTAGTGCACTACACTCATTACAGAGTGTGCAAAATACTATATACTCTCTTCTTGAACTGCTCTATTGGCGAACTATTTACAACTTCGGAGGGAATTTTGTTCCTGGTAGAATAAATCTTATAATAAATGAGAGTTTCCACGCATACTAGTGGTGAAGCTCTTCAGTTATAACTTCCAGCAATGGTTGCGTGTTGTATTCACCTTGTGGCTAAACAGTTTCTATTGATCACATTGTTAAGACCACTATGTATTTTAAGGACCTTATTAAGTTGACCTCGTAGTCCGCGTGTTTCCAACGAAAATATACCAAGATCTCTCAACCGGTTCTCATAGCTCTAGCCCTAACTTGGAGTCTTTCTGGTCCCTCTGTATATATACATATATATATACAGTATATATACATATATATACATATATATATACAGTATATATACATATATATATACAGTATATATATTGTTACGAGGGCAGCCGGGGCAAACAGATGCTTACATAGCCTAGCCCACAGCACTGGATTACCCTGCAACCGACACGCTCTTAATATCTGATCTGACTCAAACACCAAGACACGCAGGTTCTTTAACAAAAATTATTATCTTCCTCTTTGCTTATTAAAGCAGTAACAAGGAGACACAAAAATTATCTATTGTCCTCGAGTCTATTCCATAGTGCGTGTAGTATGCAAGAGAACTTCTAAGGTTATTCTATACTGCACCAACATTATCCCACCATACCACTACTAGGCTCCCAGAACACTCTGTATCATGCCCAATCGCTTAGGAATTGAGAACAATACAAAGCAAAAACCCATGGAAAGTCCAGTACAATAAACCTCTGTGCCAAGCCTATTATCCCTAGCCTATGTCCTAATAATACACCGAGTGGCTCTCTTCAGCACAGCATGGCGGTGGTGTTGTTAGGGATAAACAACTTTAATGACTTATCGCTTACAACATCATCTGGGGTTAGATCAATACACCCGGGTACAATGGGGACAACCTCACCTAGTAACAGGCTCCACCCCTAGTCCCTAACTGCACCAGATGTATTGTTGCTAAAACTACACAAGGCCCAAGGGTTGATATGCTAGTAGGTTGGAAATTGGCTGCCACCCTTAAAGGGTTAAATAAGGCCCGAGTTGGAGGATGCTGTGTGGTGGAAGGAAAAACAAGGTAGCCTATTATGGCAGTATTCAGGCCTTCTCATCACCCAACAACCTCGGTCCTCCAGGGCTCAACAAATGCTGGATAAACAGGCCAATCCTCAAACCACTAGCGACATCAACCAGGAATAATATGTACATATAATGATGAATAACAATGCAGCAAAATAATGGAAAAGAACATGGAGAAATAAAAGGAGAAGCTTATATGCTAGATTGTCAAAGAATTGAATGAATGCAGTAACTAGGATTAAACTAAAGATGTTAAAATAAAACAATATGCTCAATATGACTCCAGCCCCTGCTATACTCCGATCAAATAAAGAACCAAAAAGAAATATCCGGTATTCAAGGGACAACACGAAGCAAGCCTATCCGACACCACACAGAGATGTTGACAGAGCGAGAGCTACGACTGGAGTAAAGCTCTTGCACTCACTATGGTTCCTACGACCAGACGAGGGAGGAAGGGAAGCGCCAGGCACCGCCAGAACATACAATTAACTAGGCAGCCTGGGCTCTCACTAGCAATACAAAGTGATCAAGTAAAACATAAGGCAACATTGTGTAAACTTATGATAGACAAAATAATTGCACAAAGGCTAAATAAACTAATTAATTATAGTAATAGCCAACCGGCCACACAGACTACAGGCGCCGTCCTGCTAGCCACGAGGGCTAGCTAGCTACTAGCCTCGAACAGGGTCCCGCCCCCCCCACAACAGGCCTTGCAACTATAACTCACTCACAAATTATATAGGCTACAAACTCATTTGGGAGTGACACCCTCACACCCAGCAGGAGTCTGTTGGTGCATCTTGAAACAACAGACTGTTCATACTTCTATAACACTACAAGACATACACATCTACAGTCTTTTAAATATTTTTATAGGTTTTTATATTTTTTTATTCAAATATTTTCTTCTATACAGAATCACAGCAACTCCTACTTTACGACCCTATGCTGGGCTACATACGGCAACCAACAAGCACCAGACGTAAACATGCTAATCAAACCAAAGTAGGAGGCTACACCACCACTGACTGAACGGCGAGGGTTCTCCTTAAAACATACCCTCCCGTGACAATCAGCCATAACATTATCAGTGCCCTTAACATGTGTTACGGACTAGGGCTCAAACCCACAACACCATGAATAAATGATTAACTCCAATGAAAAGGCAACACAACTTATCACCGTGGTATTATAAAAATGGAAGTTAACCTCCCAAAACTAGACTGCAAGGATACTATTATCCTCCAGCGAAACCCTACTATTATATTACCCTATTGCTATACAAGTCAATCAGAATCATATAATTGATATTATTAAGTTTACGTTAAATGTCAGTAGAATAATTTATGCTTTCGTAAATCCTTTAGGATGTATATGTAAGGAACCACAAAAATATCTAAGGTATTTAAATCTTTAAGTTAATTTGAAAGTGAAAGATAGTAGGCTACATGAAAATAAATAAGGTAGGTATGGATGAAAATATAATTTTAAAGTATAGATATTATTTACATATAAATTACACTTTATACATCTATCTTACATTCACACAATACAACATAATCATACAATACAAAATCATTATACTTATCTATAGAGAGATAGTTATACAAGGCAGGACAAACTCTCAGGATGACCCATGGTGAGGTCTTGGCGAAGCAGAGGCGTGAGGAGAACTGACGTTTCTCAAATACTATATTCTATTGAGTCCTTGCATGGTCAGTAAAGTTATCGTACTGGACTAACATACAACTACTCACTCTCCAATCAAACAACTTAACTCAACTAATAATTATATAGAATACTTCATTAAAATATATAAATGAAGAGTAAAACATTAAATCACGAATTATATAAGGACTAATCATACGTCTGCAAGAGAGATGCTTAACCCTTAAAAAGCGGCTCACCACATAAGTCGTTTTTAATAAAGCTGGACTATGTGGCGGCGCTCGACATAGGTCGAGTGGCAATTTCAGCACGTAATGTTGCTGAGAGAGAGAGACAAGTGGTGGCAGGAGACTAGCGAGCGTATGACTGCTCCAGACCACCGCGGCGAACCTACTGACACGAATCTCAGCTCCCTCCTCCCTCTCTCACTCGCTACATACTGAATTGTATGGGGAAAGTGGCTAATTACCTGCTTTTTGCACTCGAGTTGCACGGTTATTGCAAGAAAACTAGCCATCATACAAGGATCGTTATGGTGTCATTCGAAAGCTCTGTTTATGCCCTTTCAGGGATAGATACTTGTTTTAAGTTCTGGGTCTTATTTAGGCATGAAAATGATCACGTAAACAGCCCTATTTTGGCTAAAAACACCCCGCTGGGCGGTACATATAAATAAACCGCATAGGCCGCTAAAGAAGGGTTAAACAAGGTAACGTGTGCGCTTGGCGCCACAATCTGCCGTCGTTTATGGCCTGCGGAAAACGATGTCTGGCAAGTAGGCTACAGTACACTCTGAACACAAAGTATCTTCCCCGAAGTTAGTTTACTTCCTAAAGGCCTTCCTATGTACAAATAAATAGTCACATATACCCACTAATAATTAGTTAACTCTATCCCACCAGCAATTAGTTTAGTTAAGGCAATACATAACACATGCCACACATCCCAACTGTGATCCGGCAGCCAAACAACACCTGACACGGATAAACTGCCCAGTCCATTACAAGGCTGGCACTTCTCTTCGCTCTCTCCGGTATCAGGACCTGCCAATAACCTTTCACTATTTCCACCTTAGTGATAAACGAGGCAGCCCCGATGCGGTCTATGAGGTCGTCAACTCTGGGTAATGGATAGGTGTCTGTCAGGGATAATGCACCAACACTCTTGCAATCAACACAAAAACGAATCTTGCCACTCAACTCAGGTTGGAAAGTCACTGGCAAAGACCACTCACGATATATCTTATCCCTCAGACCCTTCTCCAACATATAGTCCAGCTCTGCGTTTAAGACAGGCTGTCGAGCAGTCACTCCCACAGTTCATAAGTGCCAAGGCTTCCCAGCCGATACCGTACATGTGCACCCCCACATTCCTTGCGGCTACACCTGCCTGCGCAGCATCACCGCCTTCAGCGCCACGGCCAGATGCAGTCAGTCTATGGTAGGGCTGTTGCATTGTTCTAAGGCAGCATTGAGAGGCTATGCGACAGTCGGCGTATCTATTACATAGTTAACCTCACCAATCTGCTTAATGTCCTGATACTGACCACAAAACTTAGCAGCCATGGGTCGACCCTGAACTGACAACCATGCCAAAGCCTCGTCGCCCACCTTGAACACCCTAGATTTAGCCTGTTTATCACAATGGCCTCTTATCTTTGTGTTCATGCTGCTAGCCGGGATAGCCTCCGGGTATCTAGTGGTTGTATCAATTAAAGGGTGCAAGTATTTATCTCCCGAAATGGTGGGTAATTAGGGACCAACCATGTCAACTATGATACAAGTCAATGGCGGTTCAACTGCAGGTATAGGGATAAAAGGTGCCACGGATATTCCTGGTTGGGGTTCTCAACTACCTTACCTATATGACACATCAAAAAAGAAAGAACCGATGCATGCATATTAGGCCACCAAAAATGAGAATGTAGCCTATCAGTAGTCTCACATACCCCTAAATGACCTGCCAGTGGTGCCATCTGCGTTAGCCTAACTAGCTCATCCCTGAACTGGGCAGGCACCACTAACTGCTCCTCCCCCAAACCTGAGTTCGTATCCGGCTTCCACTGCCGATACAACAATGCCCCTTTTACAACAAATTTCTCTGCTTGACCGTTCTTCCCACTAGTCATACCAACCTTCTTAAACAGGAGGCCCAGACTGGGGTCCTCTTGCTGCAACTTGCTCAGTTTATTTCTAGGCAACTCCATCAAGGCAGTTACCTCTGACTTCTCAAAAATATCAGAAGGTTGAGTCGGTTCCACTATGTCAGACTCCTCGTCCGGCACTAGGTCACCTCTACTAATCTCGGTAGCCTCACTGGGGTCAGCCAAGCCCACAGTTGCCTCCAGACCAATGTCATCTAGTAGTGCATCATGGGATGGCCCGCACTCATGGCTGTCGGCCCCCGCATCCACTTAATCATCCACCTGTTGTGCCAAATGTGCCACTGATTGGGTCACTGCACCAACAGGATAAATAGAGTCCATGTTATCTTTTTGCAAACAACCACCACCTGGGGGTACAAAAGCAACCTCAGCGACGACTATAGGCAGCGGAAAACTACTTCCCCTGCCAAGAAAGTCCCGAGCAAAAAGTCCACCCCCTCAACTGGCAGAGTGTCCACCATGGCCACCTTACACTCGGCAGTCAAAAGTGGGCACTCTAGGGTCACCGGGACTAAATCACAGAAGTGTTCACTGTTGATTCCCCTGCACATTACAAACTCTCCCGTGCTAATAGGTCTCCCTGTCAGGTTGCGACACATGGATTGTTGTGCAGCAGTATCCCTAAACACCTTGACAGGGTAAGTCTGCTCCCCAACCCGTACTAGTCCATTATGTATGAATGGCCGACACCAATCAGGGGAAGTCTGGTTATGCTCAGGTGGTGATACCATCTGGGGCGGCAAAGTGCTTACTACCCTGCTTCGCGCTGGCCAACACTGCCCCCCAAACTCACCAGTACCGGGCTTGCCTTTCACAGGCACCTCCCCTAATGTCGCCACCAACTGGACAGCCTTGGGTTCCTGGGTAGCCTTCCATTTAGCACACTGAGGTTTAATATGCCTCACTTGCTTGCAAAAATAACATCTCACTTACGTAGAAGCTTGCTGGTTGTCAGCCTGGGTATAATGTTGTGTCTTATTTGTGGTACCTTTGGGTGATGATGGGCGAGCTGATACTGTGGCTGCTTGGTGCACAGGTCGGTCTCTCCTGTCACCAATGCTCCCCATGCACGTACCACGCCGGGCTAGTGCAAAGTCATCAGCCCAAACTGCTGCTTCCCTTATTGATTTAAACCGTTTTTCTTTTAATTTTTCCCCGTCCTTTTTCAACTATACTTGTAAACTGCTCCATCAGCCAAACCTCACACGCCGCCTCAAAAGTACCAGCTGACTCTGAATGCAGCCACTTAGCTAGAGTATCGCGCAGGTACCTGGCACATTCCACATGCGAGTCCCCCTGCCGCTTCCGAGCCCCCCTGAAGGCCAACCTGTAAGCCTCGGGATTCAGCTCGTAGGCTTTTAACACAGCCTCTTTAAGTACATCATACTCTAGCTCCTGCACTTCTAGGCGATCGTATGCATCGAGAGCCTTGCCTTTCAACACATTAGACACCAACACCGCTCAGCGGTGCCTTGGCCACTGATACTCGTGGGCCTTCTTCTCAAAACGTAAGAACCACTCGGTGACTTTAAGTTCATCGAAGGCCGGCACGAGTTTCAGCCGTCGAGACAACAACACCTCTTCTGCCTCTTCCCTAGATGCATGACCAGCACTATTCCCTTGTCGTCCCTACCCACTAGTTTCCAACTTCGTCTTCTCCAAATCTACCTGTATTCTCTTCTCCTCTGCCTGTATTCTCTTCTCCTCAATCTCTCTGTCTATCTCCATCTTCCTCAACGCAAGCTCCCTATCTTTCTGGAACATAGACCTCGAAATGCCCCAGTGCAAGCACAACCGCCAGCAGCTCCTCCTCGACAACAGAGCAGCTCCCCTGGGCCGAATTGTACTTCTCCGAGCAGAAACTAACAGGATGCTCCAGCCCCTCATCGTCCTTTTCCACAAGGACGGCACCAGTCCCCACACCACTAGCCTCCGTTGCTAGTTGGAAAGGTAGGCTAAAATCAGGGGCCCTGAGGATCGGGTGAGTGCACAACAGGTGTTTTACTTCTCTAAACACCTTCTCACACTCAGGCGCCCATTTGAACTTCTTATCCTTCCAGTTATCCTCCACCTGAGCTTGACTGTCCCGTTCTCCTTCTCCACCTTGACTGCTAAACGTCATCACAGGCACAGTGAGAGGCTCAGGGGGGTGCCTCCCATACTCCTTCATGGGAATAACATGACATAACTGATTGCGCTTCCGTCTGTCTGGAGTGGCTACCAAGTAATCCAGGTCTGATAGCTCCTCAACCACCCTATAAGGACCAGCGTACTTCGCGGATAAGGGGTGACCTACAAGGGGCAGTAGAATCAACACCTCCTGACCCACGTGAAACTCCCTGAGTTCAACCTTGAGGTCGTACCTGTCCTTCCTGAGGGCCTGAGAGCTAGTCAAATTACGGCCAGCCAACTCCAGACTGCGCAACATCCGTTCTCGACTGTTGAGGACACACTTGAGCATAGAACAAGGTTTTTCTGCGCCCTCCCATACTTCTTCAACCATATGGAGAGGCCCTCTGACACGGTGTCCAAAGATGAGCTCATTAGGGCTGAATCCCAAACTCTCCCCAGGTACCTCCCACACAGCATACAAAACACATGGCAGGCCAAGATCCCAATCCTTCCCACTCTCATTGCAACAACAACGAAGCACAGATTTCAAGGCTGAGTGCCATCGCTCTAACACACCCTGGCTCTCCGGATGATACGCAGATGACACAACCCCAACAATCTCATGCTGCGGCATTGCTTGGACAAAGAGGCTAGAAGTGAAATTGGGTCCCTGGACTGACTGAAGCCCCTGCGGGTAACCATACCGGGAAAAATACACTAGCAAGCTTCGGACCACCGTCTTCACCGACCCATTTCTCATAGGGTACGCGTCAGGGTACCTTGTTGCTACATCTCCCGACTGTGCATCACTGTCCTCCTTCAACTCTTTCGTCTTTTTAAGCCCATCCTCTGCCCCTTCAGGAACAGTTACTGGGTCTTCTCCAGACTCGATATTTGGTCCTAATACTGAGTCCCCGAGAAGGGCCGTTGATACTAAACTCTCAACCGCATCAACTTCCAACCCCTTCTCGGTACCCTTCCTCCGCTGATCTAAAGATTGTTGACCAGAATGTGACTCCCTGGATGCAGGATCTCCGGTGACAACACACGCCATAGGCTGCCCCGGACACTTCTCAACCAACTCCTGCTCCACCCTACTCACGTCGGCCGGCTTCTCGACAACGACTAAGGGTGGAGCCTCAGAAGTAGGTCCCGCAAAGTCGTTGCCAAGAAGGAGGTCGACGCCCCCAACAGGTAACTTCTCCACAATTCCTACATCCAGGTCACGAGTCACACCATCAACTTCCACCTTCATTCTTACAAGCGGGTATGACCTTGTCGCATTAACTCCCTGAACCACAACCACCCGCGCCGTATTGACAGGTTTACCAGTGAAATTTCTCAATAGTGTTTGCGATGCCCCAGTGTCACGCAAAATTCTCACCTCATGTCTTCTACCCCCCCACTCCACACAACCGAGTCCCCTGTGGTCACTAAAGGCATCACGGACAGGGAATAAGCCTTCCGGATCCTTCTGTACTGGCAGTGTATTTACCTCGGAAGAAATGCCTCTAACAAACTCCGATGTCCTCTTGAACACTCCAATGCCGTGAACAAAAGACACGGCTGCCGGAGGAGGTCGACTAGGGCACTCATTTGCCTTATGACCCTCCTGGTGGCACCTAAAACACATAAATTTCGGTTTCGGCTTATACTGTGATGTAAAAGGCCCCTGACTTTTCACATACGGTGTGGTGTAAGGTTTGGATTCAGTTTTAGTTTCATGGCTCTTCTGTTTAAATGTGTCATTGTTACGGGGAGGGGGAGGATAACGGTCCCTAGTACTTGCATCGTACTTTTGTGAGGACCCGCAACCCCGAATCAACGACAGCCGTAGATCAGCTATTTCTGCTGCTTCTACTAGAGTTCTTGGGTTTTTCTCCTTTAAGTTCAAAGTTAGATCACCGCCCGGGCTCTTAAAGAACTGCTCCAACA
>CM064570.1:31713812-31753812 GCA_032716605.1 Paralithodes platypus | reverse complement strand
ATATATATATATATACTGTATATATATATACATATATATATACAGTATATATATGTTATGCGTCGTTGTAATCCAACTCGCTTAATTATTTATTCAAATAAGGTCCTTGCTTAGGATACTTAGAATACCATCCTGCCCGACAGGAACACAACTAGCTATAATAAATATATTTCTAGTTTACTCAATCACTCTCCGAACACAATAAACACACAAAGTAATTTCACTAGTTTTTATTACATAAACATTTGTACAGGGGCATGGCACATCCGGATCTCAACTATTGAGTATGAGTCCAATGTTAAATCAAAGGTGACTTGGAAAGAGTTAACTAAATTTTATCCCTTCGTGAATAAATGTGTCACTTACAAAGTATCAAACATGAAATATATAAATTATACAAGATAAAACATAATACATGATGACAATATATTGTTACGACCGGGACTCGTATAAAACAAGGGCTCTTAATCATTGGACTAGGAAGGCACACAGCCACAACGGTAACACTAGATCCAACCCTCGAACTTATAATACCGGTGAACAAAAACACCTATACCCTCCAGAGTTAAATCTGCGATAACGGGGTATCCTCTAACTCGGTATAAATGCACTACTACTACAGGCTGATGATCTCTGATACAGCCTGATCACAACAACATACAATTACGTTAATAATGTATACAAGGAAAAAGATAGAGAGCTTAATTAAATCACTGGAATTATTTAATGCAAACAAGAAGAAGGTATAATTAAAGTTACTCTAAACAATAATAAACTGTCACTCCTATATAAAGAAAGTGAATGAAAGTCCTAAAGCATCGAACAGGAATCTTCTGAAGAAAGTCTGATGCTGCTAAGATGATCGAATCGGATTTTGAACTGTTATATAAAGCAGGAACAAGATATGACAAGTGTAGGGACATACAGTGTTAACTGGCACGGGAATAATAATAAATGCGCAATAGTATTATCTCCAACAACAAAAGAAGTACTTCCTCGGGCAGCACAAAAGCCTGCTCAGGTTGTGCAACTCAACAACAACTAAGGCTTGCTATCAACGTGAATAAAAATGCTGCATACATAACACTAGAATTTATAATCCTAATCGGGTGTCTGCTAGGCGAATAAAGTCTAGCTGGGATGCCGTAGACTAGGAAACTATGGCTGAGCAAGTGGCTCGTAGCCTAGCGAGGTCCTTAAGACTGTGCGGACAAATTACGTTAAATGACGGGGTGCTCTCTTGAGAGATCCAGATCGCTAGTATCTGGTTCTCTCCTGGCGACCCTCTTCAAGTCAAAGCAAAACGAGTTAGTACAGTGTTGGGTGGCAGAGGCAAAAGCCCTCACTCGTAACACAGTGCTAAATTCACAAGGTACACAGTCAGAAAGACAACCTAGGCTTCCCACGTATCTGTTGCGATTGTACAAGTTCAACAAAACCTGGTACACATCGGAAATCACAACACCAGTAGCCTCACCCTAGTCTAGCATTAATAGCCCAGCAGACAACCAAGGAATAGGTAGGGAGACACCGCGAGTGTGTCGAACCTCTACAGACAAAATGGTAACCCCTCCAAAATGTCTAACTAAGCATGAAATATCTGACAGCTTCAGCATATAATACGATGGCCAATATATGATATCGTGCAGAACCAAAGGGGAGTTATGATGTTTAATAGATTAGAAGAATAAGAGGTAAGAAGTTGAGAGAGAGAGAAAGTGTTCTATAGGTGGAAGTTGGGGACAGATGGCAAGGGAGATGTGAAGGTTATGCTGGTCAAGCAAGCTCTGAGGAAGGTAGTTCCTCGGGACCTTCAGGATCACACAAAGGCATGGTGGTCAGCCAATCACGGACTGATACGTCACAAGGCAGCAGGCCTCCAGAAGGCGCCAGGAACCACCAGCCAACCAAAACCGAGAGAAAAGCCACGCGGGCGAGAAACTCCTCCGGGAGGGAGGAGGGAGGAGGAAATCAACACTCACTGCCCCCACACTGCTCGCTCGCTCTTTCTCTCTCAACTTCACTACAATGCATCTTATGTTCTACTCATGATATAAAATGCTTCCCGTTATCACAGACGAAAATAAAGACCACCACGGGACTGTCTGTAACAACATGAACACTATGAAAGAAAGAACAACATTCTCTGATAACTGTAGCCCATTTCACTGCCCTGGCGAGCGCTAGTGGCTACCGGGAGGCGATTATGCCAACGCTGGTAGGCGTCACAATATATACGGGTCAAGTGTTCACCGAGAGGAATAATAATTAACAAATGTGGGCAACTGAGATCATCTACTCAGGTACGCACAGGTAAGGGTGGGTCGAAATACAAATAGGTCACCATGCAAGGTAGGCGGTCAAAGCTGCTGCACGAGGTTAAGGTCAAAGTTACTGCGGTCAGTCTGAATAAATATATGATTTAGTGCAATGTTAAATCAGGATCAAAAGATATGTTGATACGATAATTAAATTTGCAATTTAACTATAAAAGAATATTGGTGAATAATCTCTCACACGATACACGAAAAACAATTATAATCGTAAATGAGCTAGAATAGCAGTTAATGAGGAACTCAAATTCACAAAAAATTTAGTGAATAAATATAGCGGAACATTAGCTATACAGGCAGTAAGTTTGAATAAATTAAAAAAACTACTGTAAATAAAATCAAAACACAGAACGTAGTAGTGACAGATAATAGCCGAAATGAGGGCTGATGAATTATAACATAAAATATAGACGCAGAACTAAGTAGCGACTTATAATAGCCAAAATAAAGGCTGATAAAGTATAGAATACTATAAAGACACAGAATGACGTAGTGACTTATAAATACAGGAATGTATAATATGAATTCCTAGCTTGGCTGTGAAATAATATTATTAACCGGGTAACGTAATTGATCGAATTATTCGCAAGAACTAATATAAACTAGAAATATTGAACATAAGTTAATTCAATCTCAACGGAACGGGTTTTTACTTTTAATGTTGGTGAAATTGTACTCTAAGTGATCATCTATGAAAAATGGACGTAGCACTGTCCGGAGTTTGAGATTAAGTTTTTAAGAAGGAAAATTACTCTCGTTATACACTTCACTACGAACTTGGACACTCAAACAATAATAACACAACTGAATAAAATCTGTGAGTGTTGACTAAGTATTACGTATAGTATAGAGTATGTAACGTATCTAAAAATTATATATAACGTTGACGTGGACTTAAATTAGTAAACCCCTCCAATCCCAGCGATGTATATATCCGTCACTTGATAAGTAACTCCCCAGTCCCAGCAACGTATATATCCGTCAGTAATGTACTTTCCTTGTAACTGTCTGTACCAGTCACCACGACCTTTTGAGCACTGCTCTCGTGTTGGCAACACTTCTCAGCTTATATGAGACCCACTGAAGGGTGACAGAGACAGTGTTGCCTCATCTTTGGAGGTGGATAGGTGGTCTTTCCTGCCATTTTTGCCACATTGCTTGGGACTGCTAGCGACTTTTATTACTGTATCCTATGGTACAGTACGGGTTAAATCAAGAATATTATATATATAATTAACACTCAACGAGCGGCTAGGTTATTAACTTCTACTGCCTGCCAAGTGGGCAGATTTACCCTAAACGAACTTCATTCCATGCTCTTTTTCATGCATAAAGAAGAGCCAGAGTGTAATACAATTATGTATACGTGAAAGGGCGTTAATTGAGCTTTCCAATGACACCTGAACCATCCTTCTACGACCACGGGTTGTCTTGCAACGATCTTGCAACACAAAGGAAAAATCCCCAAAATACAGTAATTTCCTTACATATTTCCCTGTCTAGGGATGCAGTGGATGTGGATGTGTGTGGAGGTGGGGCCAGTTGCGGTACGGGAGCCGTGCCAAACGGTCAGAGCCAACCTACGCTCCTCCCACCGCTCGGACTCTCTCTCAGAGCCAATTATGTGCTCAACATCGCATACGACTTAAGTCGGTCCCCGCTCTTTAGGTCTGGGTTCTCTTGACCGACTAAAGTCGGGCACCGCCAAAGAGGGGTTAACCTGCACAGACGGAAGTTAGGTTCTCGTACTACGAGAGCAAATTTGGGCAAGGAGAGTCCAGAATAGGCCTCTATGATAATGTTAAATTGAACACTTGCATATTTTATAATTATAACCTTCACAATAATTCCCAAACACAGTAACACAGAGACACTCAGGGTAAGGGTGCTGAGGAGAAGTGAGATCCATGAGAGGGAATCTGGTCGACGTAGGACTTGTAGTTCCTCCTTCGGGTGGACACCAAAGGGAGCTGCCGCTCTCACACACAGCTAGAGAAGGTAACTTCTAGCTCGTCTAACACACCTCTGGGTCGCAACACTCGTTGAACTTTTTAAAGGGAAAATGGCTTGCCCTATTCGGATGTAACTCCGACACTGGTATATACCCACTAAAAGCTTAGCTAGTGGAAGGTATTGCCTCGTGTTTGCCTACCGATCATATATTTCGGGCAGGTAATGTTCAGATGATAAATTGAGTTTTAATTAATTAATTTCGGAATAGTAAGTACATGGGGATTTAGATCTTTTAATTATTGTGAAGTTAATAATTGCCTTAAAAATATAATTGACATAGGAATACATGAAAATTGTTATTCTTTATTTCTTAAAATTAAACTCCTATTTTAGAAAGCTTGCATGGTTGCAGGATAAATGGTTTGCATTGATTTGTATTTTAATCTATTTTCAATGTTGTATGCAAAGCTTTCCTCACTCTCTGTTGATCAGTTACTGTTGATATAAGAAATCTTCTGCACTGTGTTCTTTTGGTCACATCTGTTGAAATAGAACATCGGATGTTGATGAGGGATTAGCATAAACTCTTCCTCATTATAATCCAATCTGGTTCTTGGGTTGGATACGCCTTTGTCCCACATCCCGGAACCTGTGATTGGTCCGGAAGGGGCCCATGTGATTGGCCAAGAAAACAGGTTATGCTAGATGAGGGGCATTTCCCGTAGGTCGAGGTAGAGGGCGTTGATTTATGTGGGTAGACTGTAATGTTTCTTGATACCATGGAGAACGTTGATTAATGATGGTGGACTGCGTTGTTTTTTTCTCTGCCCGTGTTTGTGCCCTTGGCTTTGTTCTTTTCCTCTCCTTTATATTAGATAGTCTAGCTCTGGTTGGTTGAGTCTCTTCTTGGTTTGTGAGGGCTCTGAGGGGGTTGCTGACTTGGCTGTTTGCAACCCCGTCTTTTCAATGTATTTATATATATACAGTATATATATTGTTACGAATCTGGACCTCAGTTGCATAGAGACGGTATACAAAAATAATGACTAATGCAAATGCACCTTGTCTCTCTACCAAACAACACTACGACGCAACTGGTAAGAGCTCTATGAACGCTTCCAGGCTCTTATCAGGGCTTAAGGTGCACACTGCTCTGCTCCTATTCTGAATAATAAGTAGAACAAAAATACTCATGTAACTTACTAGCTACGAGAACTCGAAACCAACACTGGGATTAGCAATGCTGGGTTGGATAACCAAAACAGTTAAATACATATAGGCTACCAGCAGACATAAAAAAAACAAGAGTGCAGGTGTACTTCGAGCATAACAGGCTATGCGCGCCCTCGACAGTACTAAACCGTGCGCAAACCAGCCAACGGTAATCCACTCTCAACCCAAGAGAGTTACACATAATAATATTGCATACATATAATGATCTACCAATACAAGGCAGTGTCCTAATATGACTACTAACCTCGGGTTGATATTAGTAGAAGCAGGTTGCCCTGACCACCTCTAATATCACACCAATATATCCTGCTTCAACCTGGGCCCCCCAGTGAGATACCGCCCGAAACTATGAACTCTTAGAGAGTATACCTCCCACACTCACTTAACTATGGAGGGGGGGTCCAGACTGAAGCTGGATTCCTAATTAATATGAAACACTCCGTTGCCTTAGTTCGAAACCCGAGATAGGGAACAAACAATTGCTGGGACAGAACCGTCAAGGTTGCTACCGGGTCCTAAGCACAAACACGGGGAAAATATGTAGGGGTTATGGATGTGTGTGTGTGTGGACTGTCTATGGGATTAACAGTGCTTATTAGTAAGGACCTCGGCAAGCCTCCCAGCTCTTCCCTATCACGAATTCCGAAGTCAGCCAGCGGAGGTACAGAATATATAAAAACAAAGGGAAATATAATAAATGCTGATCAGAGGAAAAGGATAATTAAAAGAAGAAATGAATGTCTAGTTTTCTCTGTTAATTACGTTACGTTACTATTATGCAAGCAAGGACAAACAAAAGGGGCAGACTGATGGTCACAAGAGAGAAGACACCAACTATCTAGTCTGGCCGCCTACCAGAGAATGATGAGGCCTGGCCCTGGCGTAGCTAGCGGAAGCCAACCTCAAACAAAGGGGTTGCAATATATCACCACACGATATGAGAACACTAAGACACTTCACAAGAATAACTTATACTAACGTATTCCTGTGTTAACAAATTGGCTAAAACAGCGTGGCAGATAAAATAAAGTATATCTTGATATTGCAACACAACTAAACTTGCAATGGTCACATATTTAAATGAAACTCGTGGTGCTGGCACGATCGCCAACCCCCTCCTCCCGACACAAGAGCAACATTCCTGCCTCACCTACCCGCCTCTAGCTTGCAAAGTACAATGTTGCCACTAAAGAAAACTTCATATACAAAACTAATAACACTCTATTGGCTCATTCTACACAAATGTTTATTGAGACAAAAATGCTTAGAGGCACGACAAAACTAGTCATGTGCAATTGGAAGGGTATCGGAGTGAAACTCACAATACCAGGTCTTTCTAATAGACTTGGCACAGCCGCTTTCAGAAAGTCTGGCACCACTCGAGTCTAGCTACTGACAATATATATATATATATATATATATATATATATATATATATATATATATATATACGAATTAATCTAGAAGGGGGGTCTGGGGGTGGGAGGGGGGGGGGGGGGAAGGAGGTAAAGGTTGATGGAGGTCAGAGGAGCCATTTTTAGAAGAAAAAAAAACAAATACAAATATAAAACAACAAGCTTATAAGGGGGTGGTACTCACTTTTTCTGAACCCCCTTCTCCCTCATGTTTAGCATATTAGTTTTGAGGTTTTAAAACGTTAGTTCCGTTAGATTGGCGAATTTGCGACCCTTCGCCGTAATTCTTTGTCAATATTATGACTTTTTGTGTCATTTAGATGTCGAGTTTTTCCTGGCGAGCATTAGCAAGCCTGGAATTTTAGAAGGAATCAGCCTTCGGCCGGGACATTGTTCTACCTAAAAATGTACACATTTATCTTGAAAGGGGGTCTAGTAGGTGATCTTTTAAGTTTGATGGAGGTCTAGCGAGGGAACTCAAAAATATATATATAACTAAATACATAGACAAAAAAAACAAGCATTACCCCCTTAATGCTAAACTAAAGAAAACTATTCAACAACAAAGAATTACAAATGCATCACACGCACAAAAATAAAAACATAAATACATATAAATTAAATATATATTTATAAATAAATATGAATTAATTAAAATAGCATACTCTGAAGGTTCAGAATTAAGTATATTTTTAAAAATGAAGGCTAGGCGGGAATATAACTGATACAAATAATGAATGTTTTGTTTTTGTCATTTATTATTATTATTAGGGGTTCGACCCCTACGGGGAACCCCTACTCTAATCATTAAACCCGGTTATTCATCCAAATTATCTTTATGCGGCGGTTTTGACGCAATAACTCCAGAACCGCTTTTTGGATCGGCATCAAACTTTCACAGGTGCGTTTTTGTATTGGGTAACTTTTGATATGCTAAACATCCGGCACGGCGGCCAAACAGGTCCGTGGCAGCCGTTTCCCCAAAAAATTTGATGCCTAAATACCACTCTCCCACTCATAGAAAACGATTGGGCTTTGGCATATGGACTCGACTGCCAATGCTCCGCAGATGGTATAGAGAAGGTTTTGCTTTTGCACGTGGGGTTTTTTCCGGCAATCTTGATAACACCTTGAATTCCGCTTAAAATTCCACATCTTGAAAACTACGCCGATGATCAAAGCCATGTTTGCGTAGTTGGGTGAGGCTCGCGACTCCGAACGTTTTGATACCAACAGAATATAAATGGGTGGAATAGTTTGGCAGCAGCATTGAAAACTGTCTATTCTTAAATGACTAAAACCGCATTCGCTATCCACACAAAGTTTACCGTCTACAGTCTATAAGCTTCCACGCATCACCCAGTTTTGCTTAATAACATAGTCGATTTATTATTCAGATCTATTATTTTTTTGTTATTTAACTCTCTCAAAACAGTTTGAGTCCCTACGAATTCCACCAATTATTTAGCCAACCTACCTAGAGTATACATACCTACCCTACCAAATAATAATGCTAATTCAAATTTATTTTTGGTGAATAGCAGAGTATTGGCTAAGGTTTTTAACAATTCCTCCCTTTGCCAAATGCTTTGTCTAATAACAATGATATGGACCTTTAAAGTTTTGGCAATTGCCTGTGTGACTTACCCTGCCCTTCCTTCCTACCTCCCTCCTCCCTCATATCTAGCAAATGTTTTAACATCCACTCTAGTGAACTTTCGGTATTTAGTTTATTCAGCTTAATACTATTTATCCACATAAAATAGAAACCTATCACGATTTTTGTCTAATACAACCATAGACAGTGCTATTACATATTATTTGAACATGATGTCGAATTTAGCAGTTGCTGATTACCTTGAACAGTAATGGCAGGACCGAAAGCATGGGGTTGATTAGTATCTGGCAACAGTGTTGCACTATAATTTTCTGAACGTATGCTAACTTCGGAATATTTATCCCATTAATATACACATCTATCACTATTTAAATTTAATACAACCATACACAGTGCTATTACATATTATTTGAACATAATATAGGATGGTCTTTCCTTTAAACCATTGTCTATATCTATTCACGAAAATTATAGGCCTGGCCTAGGCTACCGGTAGGTACGAATTTATCAGTTCGAATTTTGATTGAGAGTGGGATTAGGCCTAGGCCTAGCCTAGGGCTTAACATGGGATACTGTTTGGGGGTTGGGAATAGGCTCATGCTGCTTTAGGCCTAATTAGGTAAAAATAGTCAAATCGAGACAATTGCACAGCCAACATAGACTATTAAGCAAATATTTTACCAATCTACAATAGGCCTAGTCTATTCGCTGTAAGTAGGCAAGAAATCATTACCTATAACCTCTGTTACTAAAAAACAACTAGAGTGATCAAGCTAATATGTCTACCATTTGGGAATAGTCAGTCAAGGAATAGCCTAGATGTGGAAATTTACAGCCAATTTGCTCTAGCCCTTTCTGAGACACAGAGGTTAGAGGTCATTGTTGAGGGGGGCTTTTCCCCCCCTCACCCCCCCCCCCCCCATGACATATTGTCATCATCTTATATTTTGCCAGCAGGGGGCAAATAACCGAGAAAAAAATCGCCGTCAATATAGATGCAAACTTAACCACGGCGATGACAAATGTAAACATGGCGGTGGCGGACGTTTGCAATAAAGTTCCCGTCTATTTTAAATGCCATTGGATACAATAATATGTTGAGGGGGGCTTTGCCCCCCCTCACCCCCTCCCCATGACATATTGTCACCATCATATATATTGTCAGCAGGGGGCAACTAACCGAAAAAAATCGCCGTCAAAATAGACACCTTTATAAATAGGTTAGCCTTTAGGCTAGGCCTATCGGCAAGAGTTGCGTTATCGGGCGTATCACCTGACCGGGTATAGGCTATCCTAGTGTTTACTAATTTATAGGCTACCCCTTTCAAAGGACATTAGCTGGGTAGGATGTAGTTACCGGGTCTATCGCCAGACTTGTTTACACTACGCGTATGCGTAGTGGCGTCGGACGCTTGCCATCCTTTTCCTGTCTATTTAGACTGCCTTTGGATACAATAATATGTTGAGGTTGGGCTTTGCCCCACCTCACCCCCCCCATGACCTATTGTCATCATCATATATATTTCCAGCAGGGGGCAAATAACCAAAATAAATCGCCGTCAAAATAGACGCGAACTTAAAAACGGCGATCGACAAATGTAAACATGACGGAGGCGGTGGACGTTTGCAATCATGTTCCCGTCTATTTTGAATGCCAATGGATACAATAATATGTTGAGGGGTGGCTTTGCCACCCCTCATGTCATGTCATCGTCATATTGCCAGCAGGGGGCAAATAACCGAAAAATTCATCGTCAAAATAGACGCGAAGTTAACCGCGGCGATCGCCCTATGTAAACATGACGACCGTACACCCGGAAACTACATCCATCCCCATTAGCCTAACCTAATAACCTTACCTAACCTATCCTAGTATTATGGGAGGGGGCTGCCGCCCCCTAGACCCAGTACGTGGTAACAAAACTAACCCTCACCTAACACCTAGTATATGTCCCTAGTACCCAGTACGTGGGATACCAAGCTAACCCTAACGTAACACCTAGTATATGTCCCTAGTACCTAGTATTTGGGATACAATACTAACCCTTATATAACACCTAATATATGTCCCTAGTACCCAGTATGTGGGATACAAAACTAACCTTCACCTAGCATAATTATGTCCCTCACTCAGTACAACTTTCACCCTCACTACCGTTTGTGAGTCCTTATACATCTTCATTATCACACGCACCAGTCACTCCTCTACGCCAAATTTTCTCCTAGCTTACTGCACAACTTCTTACTTTCAGTAGATATCTTTCCTGCAGCTGCCTGACTATGAAGTTGTCGATTGTGTCACGTCCTGGCATGAAACAAAACTGCATATCGTCGATAGAATGCTTTCTCTTATTATACCTTCAAAGACTCTCTCACAGACCTTCATGACTTGGTCAAGCATTTTCAGGCCTCTTATAGCAGTTGCAAGGGGAGCCTAACTCTGAAATCACTAGATAGTGCCTCCAGAACCATAAAAAAGAGGAGAGGGCTTAATTAACATACTTCCCTGTTGGACTCCGACACGAACTGAAAACTCATCACTCAGTACCCTCACGTAACACCTAGTATTTGTCCCTAGTACCCAATACCCAGTACTTTGGATACAAAACTAACGTGGGATACAAAACTAACCTCCACCTAACACCTAGTATATGTCCCTAGTAACCAGTACATGGGATATAAAGCTTACCCTCACCTAATATCTAGTATATGTCCCTCACTCAGCTATACACCTTTCACCCTACCTACCGTTCGCGAGTCCTCGTACATCTTCATTATCACATGCACCAGCCACTCCTCAACGCCAAGTTTTCTCCTAGCCTACTGCACAACTTCTCTGGCCACCTTTTCAAAGGCCTTCTCCCGGTCTGCAAACACAACATCAGATCCGTATCTTTTAAGTACATACAGTATCTTTCCCTTATCATACCTTCTAAGACTCTCTCACAGACCTTCATGACTTACTCAAGCATTTTCATGACCCTTATAGCAGTTCCCAGGGGAGCCCAACTCTGAAATCACCAGATAGTGCCTCCAGAACCATACAAAAAAAGAGGAGAGGGCTTCATTAACCCTTAACTGGCGGCGCCCGGCTATAGCTGGGCAAGAGAACCAAGGACTATGTGGCGGGGCCCGGCTATAGTAGCATGCAATTTTGAGCACGTAATGTGCTCTGAGAGAGAGCGGAGCTTAGGTTACCTCATGACCGCTCGCCACGGTGGCCGTGGAGCTACTGAGATGTACTGCACCCTCCTCCACCCTCCCTCACTCGTTTGACACGTAATAATGTAAGGAAATGACCGTATTTTACCAATTTTGCCGTTCGGTTGCACGATCGTTGCAAGACAACCAGTGATCGTAGAAGGATGGTTCTGGTGTCATTGGAAAGCTGAATTAACGGCCTTTCAGAGATACATAATTGTATTACGCTCTGGCTCTTGTTTATGCATGAAAACGAGCACGGAAACAAGCTCGTTTATGGTAAAACCCTCCGCTGGGCGGCACAGTCAAATATACTCCATCACCCGCTCTTTGAGTGTTAACACAGAGCCCTGGTGGACTCCGACGCAAACTGAAAACTCATCACTCAGTACCGGTACACCTTTCACCCTCACTGCCGTTTGTGAGTCCTCCTACATCTTCATTATCACACAAATACCTTCATGACTTGGATTGTGCCGTGTCCTAGCATGAAACCAAACTGCATATCGTCAACATCATACCTTCAAAGACTTTCTCACAGACCTTCATGACTTGATCAAGTATTTTCAGGCCCCTATAATTTTCCCTATCCAATGAGTCCCCTTTGCTCTTATACAGTATATAATGTACTTTTGTGCCATTCATCAGAGATTACTTCCTCTCTGATGATGAAGTTAATTAGCTCATTGAACACACCTACTCTTTTCTCACCTGAGACTATAATCATCTCAGCTAGAATGCCAGAGCATCCTGCAGCTTTTCTGTCCTTCATTAAGTTATTGCACTGCTTACAAAAGCTGGCACAATCACAGGGAGGGGGGAGTATCGGCTTTTCGTTGCTAAGCTGCTCTATTCCATTCAAATTCCATGTTGAATAATCTTTCGTAGTGTACGGTATCTTCCAATAAGCTATAATTTCTTTGTCAGTGGAAACAATTGCTCAAGTATAATTATATTTTCCCTGTGAAACCAATTTAACTTCATAATGACAATTATATATATATATAAAGAAAAAACGATATTTTACATAATTTATTGCATATCTTACATATTTAACACACCCTACGAGCGGCCTAGGCGGTAATTTATAAGTACCGCCCAGCGGGGGGTTTTGGCCAGAAATGGGGTTGTTTCCGTGCTCTTTTTCATGCATAAACAAGACCCATAGCGTAATACAAGTATGTATTCCTGACAGGGCGTAAATTGAGCTTTCCAATGACACCCGAACCATCCTTCTACGATCACTGGTTGTCTTGCAACGATCGTGCAACCAAAGGACAAAATGGCTAAAATACGGTAATTTTCTTACATTATTACGTGTGTAGCAAGTGAGTGAGGGTGGAGGATGGTGCAATAAATCTCAGTTGGTCCACGGCGGCCGTGACGAGCGGTCAGGCGGTAACCTATGCTCCTCTCATAGCTTCGCTCTCTCTCAGACCACATTACGTGCTCAAAATTAAATTGCACTCGACAATAGCCGGGTGCCGCCACATAGGCCATATTTATTTCACTCGACTATAGTCGTGTGCCGCCAGTTATGGGTTGAAAAGATATTTATTAAAATAGTTTAACCAGTCCACTGAGTTCCCCAAAAAAACTCTTATAGGGCTAGCCTGAAGGATTAGATCAAGATGGACAACCAATCAAGATATGATAGGTAGGGAAGGGCAAGAGGTGAACAAATCTAGGAAGGTGAAGATACGCAAACATTTCTCACCATTTCACCAATTCAGCCGCACCACATGAGTTCCACAGCAGAACTCTTATAGGGTGAGTCAAGAACTGCTACACTGCAGCACCAATTAAGAAGTGATCAAGGGCGAAAAATTAGAAATCAGGTCTAAGGAAGAAATCAATCACACCAAGATGCACACATAATACACCACTGAGGGGAATCGAGTCAGCTTGACCGCACCAGCGACCATAGGCACAAAAAAAGTCAGGAGCCAATAAACTAGCCAGGCCAGGGTGGTATATGATATAGGCCGTCCGGAGGACAACCGAATTAGACAGAATAAGAATAGAAGGGGAAAAACATACAAAAAGGGGCATTCAAATTTCAATGGATATTCACTATTATAACTGTAATAATTATGTGGGAATAACTTTCACCTTCATATTTCCTAATCTCTTAGCATAAACATGATCAATTAGTGTGCCATTTTCAGTTGTTGGTTGTGTTACATGTTGAGAGTATCCACGCTTTTCCATTAAATTTGCAATACAAGAGTTAGTTTGGATGTTTTCACAATGCAACCAATTGGGTATTTGTCTAGTTCATTAAGCAAATTACTTAAATTTGCTCTAAAAATAATTAAGTCCATATGAAATAGGTCTGTATATAGGGACAGATTTGTCTTATAGAAAAGTATAGCCAACACTGTTCTCTACCCACTAAAAGTTGAACCAGTGGAAGGTATTACCCGTGTTTGCATACCTTTCCTCAATTTCAGTCAGGCTATATTTGGATGATAATTTGACCTCAATTTGACCTATCTCAGAATAGTAGTATGGGAATTTCATTTTTTTCCTTATTGTGAAGGCAATCATTATTCTATAAATACACTTACCCTACTAATACATGTACAAGGTTATTCTCTATATTTTAAGATTATACTTTTTATACAAAAGGCTTGCATGGCTGCATGATAAATGTTTTTCTTTGATTCACTTTTCTTGACTTTTTCTATATTGCAGGCCATGCTTTTATTCTCCTAATTCCTTTTCTATTATTTCCACTCCTCAAGTGAGGTACTGTAGAGGTGATTCTCTTGGTCCCATCTGTAGAGGTATTGTAAATGGTGGCCAGACATGCCCGTGGCAGCCTTTCACACCCAACCCATCTTGTCCTATCTAATTTTATGTTGAACTCTATTGTTCTTGATCCCACTATAGGACTTGGTAGCCTATTCCACATATCTACAACTTGTTACTAAACGAATAGAGGCAGATCCCTTACACACCCAGTTTCTCTCTGTCGCTCGTTTGCTTGCACATCGGTACAAATGAAGCAGATCCCTTACACATGCAACTAAGATGAACATGGGAATCTGCAGACAAGTGGCCCACAAAAGGCAGATCCCTTTCACATCCAACCCATTTCATCCATATGTCTATCTGATTTTATCTTGAATTCTTTATTGTTCTTGATCCCACTATAGCACTAGGTAGCCTATTTCACATATCTACGACTCTGTTACGAAAGAGGCAGATCCCTTACACAGCCAATCTCTCTCTCTCTCTCTTATTTGCACACTGGTACAAATGAGGCAGATCCCTTACACATGCAACCAAGATGAAAATGGGAGTCTGCAAAGAGCCGATTGGCCCACACACGGCAGATCCCATTCACACCCAACCCATCTTGTCCTATCAAATTTTATGTTGAAGCTCTAGTGTTATTGATCCCACTAAAGCACTTGGTAGCCTATTCCACATATCTACAACTCTTTTACCAAGCGAATAGAGGCAGATCCTTTACACAGCCAATCTCTTTCTCTCTCGCTCTTGTTTGTTTTGCACACCGGTACAAATGAGGCAGATCCCTCACACATGCAACCAAGATGAAAATGGGAGTCTGCAGAGAGCCAAGTGGCCCACATAAGGCAGATCCCTTTCACACCCAACCCATCTCATAAACGTTACCTGTTATTTTCACTACTTACTATACACCCATGTTATCATATACCTGCAACCAAAACACAATTGTAAGAAATAAGAACATAGGAAAATGGGAGTCTGTAGAGAGCCAATTGGCCCACACAAGACATATATCCTTTTCACACCCAACGCATTTCATAACAACTCTCTCTCATTTATCTCTGTCTTCCTTACATTTATGACATCCTAGTCTCTCTCTCTCTCTCTCTCTCTCACAAATGAGAACATAAGAAAACCGGAGTCTGCAGAGAGCCAATTGGCCCACACATGTCAGATCCCTTTCACACCCAACCCATCCCGCACTCTCTCTCTCTCTCTCTCTCTCATATTTATCGCTATCTTCCTTACGTTTATGACATCCTATTCTCTCTTGCCATACTCTCTCACTCTCACAAATGAGAACATAAACAAAATAAGAAAACTCTGCAGAGAGCCGACTGACCTACACATGGCAGATCCCTTTCACACCCAACCCATCTCGTTCTATCTAATTTCAAGTTGAAGCTCTATTGTTCTTGATCCCATTATAGCACTCCGTAGCCTATTCCACATATCTACAACTCTGTTACTAAACGAATAGAGGCAGATCCCTTATACAGGCACTCTCTCCCTCTCTCGGTCTTGTTTGTTTGCACAATCTGTTCCTTCTGTAGTTTCTCCATGCCCGATAACTTAAATGATCTTTTGATATCACACAACTTTTGTATCCAACACTACTCGAACCTCGGACAACGTTGCTTGCAACTTTAATTTTTATTATTATTATTATTGTATTCATATTCTTATTATTATTATAATTATATTATTTTGTTGTATAATTGTAATTATTTGTATTTATTATTTATTTATTGATGTATATATACAGTATATACTGTATATATACTTAGGTCCCTAAACCTCCATAAATCTTCAAAACCACCCCAAGACCTACCTTCGAGATTAATGTGCACAAGTTATGGTAAACAAAATACAAAAGAAAAAGAAAATCAATATAAAGCAAATCAAGAACGAAAGACAGAACAAAAACATTCATAAATACATATACAAACGTAATCTGCTCCACGTGTAGTTTAAGGGGGTAGTACTCGCTTTTTATGGACCCCCTTCTCCCTCATGTGTAAATAGATAAATGTATAAATACAAAATAAATTAGGGAAGAAAGACAGAAAATAACGATATTGAAAAAAAACACTATTAATGTTTAAAGACAAAAGGAAAATTAATTATTATATTTGTTTCACCAACCAACTTCACTTCTAAACTCAATTAATGAAATCCACAAATACATGTGGCACTCCAAGGACTCGAAACTAGGATACTCACATCAAAATTCCGTGCATTTATGCATTACGCTATCAAAACGGTAATAGATAAATACAGGTCTCCCTCGATTTACGATTGGGTTACGTTCCTGAAAAACCGAGCATGATTAGAACAAATATGTAGCGAACCCTAAAAGTAATGGGGTACATGGGGATGCATTCTGGGACCAGCCAAAATCCAAACCGCTGAAAACCTAAAACCTATAATAATATCGTAAATCTGCGCATCGGACTGTAAGGGAGATCTGTATACATATAAACGTAATCTGCTCTATTAGTGTAGCTTAACCCCTTCTGTACCAGTGACGTTTCTTTATAGTTTTCTAGCCAAATTTAAATGTTTTTATGTAGTTAAACCCTTCCTGCCCGGGCAGCATGTTATAAGGACACCGCGGCAGATGGGCAGGAACCCGGGTGTCCTTACCTGGACAGTAAGCTTGAAAGCCTATTCAGCTTGGTCTGAACGCCGTGCATCCGACGCATGTAAACAAAGCCGATCGTTGCGTCACCGCACCTCCGAAAACAATAAAGAGACGTCGGATCAATGTTATTGTTGTGACGTCAGACGAAATTAGTGTCTGAAAAGCTCCGATATTGTCAACATCGCGGAAAAATTCGCTCCACAGAAATCGTCATCACAACTGAACCAGTTGACTTAGAGAGCTCTACTCAACACCAGTCTACAGATTGGAAACCGCACTACGTTTATAGATGCATGGGAAATTTCTAGCAGTTAAACTAAACAAAAATACGGTAGCCTAGGCCTAGACGTTTTTCGGCCAGATCGCCCGGGTAGCCCACACTGTCCTTGGGAGGACCTGCCCGGGCCAGGAGGGTTAAGAAGGATCTGTGGTAGTGAAAAGAGTTATGTGAGATAGTTGGATGCCTGTTAGTTGCTGGAGGCCCTTTTGAAACTGAAAAATATCGTCTAATAGTAGCCAGAAAAACTTTCAAGGATGGTACCGGCAATGAAGGGGTTAAGAGTTGAGCTGCTATTTTAAGGGCACGAGTGGTGGATCATAAATGAATATATATCTATATATTTAAAAATTTGTATTACCCTGAAGATATCTTGAGAGAACATGTTTAATTTTTCCTGTGACTTTTACTACATACATATATATTATAATCCCTAGAAGAGGAATGCTCGAAAATCGAAACACAAAGAGGAAAGGGGGGACAGGCTAACTCCGCTAGGGAAAATATTTGATGTTTTTTTTTAATGCTTTATTGTTGCCCAAAAGGCCTTAACCCTTAATTGGCGGCGCGCAACTTATGTCATGTGAAATAAATTTGGACTAAGTGGCGGTTCACAACTTATGTTGTGCGCCAGTTTCAGCACGAAATGTTGCTGAGAGAGAGAGCTGAGCGGTGTGAGGAGCCTAGCAACCCTATGACCGCTCACGACCACCGCGGTGGACCAACTGAGGTGCCTCCCTCCCTCACCCCCCCCCCTTTCTCACTCGCTACACAGGGAATTATGTAGGGAAATTACCTAATTACAGGGTTTTTGCACTCGTGTTGCACGATCGTTGAAAGAGAACCAGCGGTCGTACAAGGATGGTTCGGGTGTCATTGGAAAGTTCTGTTTACGCCCTTTCAGGGATAGATACTTGTTTTACGCTCTGGCTCTTATTTAGGCATGAAAATGATCACGTAAACAACCCTATTTAGGGTAAAAACACCCCACTGGGCGCTACGGTCCGCTAGACCACTTAGCCCGCTAATAAGGTGTTAAATATACATATACATTATCGAACTAGCGTTTATCACAGCCGTGTTATAGATTCCTTGAGTATGTTCTGTTCGAGGCACTGTTTTTCAAAGGTTTCGAGGAACAAAAGTTGGGTCCACTAAAAAAAAAAAAAAAAAAAAAAAATTATTAACCGATTTTGCTGAAATTTTGTGGAATGAGGGCGGGATAATGGTGCAACTTCCTCCTAGGACCTGGGTATCGTAGACCCCAAGAAATTACCCAATCTGGAAGAAAGAAAAGAGAGGTACATTTTGGTCACATAAAATCACACCATTTTCTATACTCTCTCATAAAACCCCAATAGAGGCCCTGAAACATGTGTTATTGTGCTGACTCTCTGTAATTGTATGAGCACATGTATAATAAGTAAATTTGGCAACAAAATTGTATATTTACGGACTTTTTAGTAACCAAACACCCCTCCATTCAAAATTTTCTCCAAAAGGCCCCCTCAAAATTACCTGAAACATGCTTGCTTGTCCTTCAAACATGACTGAATGTGCTGAAATTGTGTTTTTTTATACTTAGATGTCTAATAAGTAACCTGGGAACACAATAATTATATTTACCTAAGGTTTGTGGCAGTCAATGCACACGGTGTGGTAGTGAAGGGGGCATACAAAGCAGTTACATGTGATGCACCTGTTGCTGGTCTTCTTGTCTTTTTCCCTGATGCACATGATGCATCTTCGATGGCTGGTGGCACCCGTGAGTGCCTCTGGTGATGGCGGAGGGAACGTGGAGTAGTGGAATGCATCCCGGATCACGTTTTTCACCGACGTGTGCTGTCCGGGGAGGTTGAGTCGGTGCGCGGCCCAAGGTTCGACGAGTGCTGAGCCCAGGTCTTTCATAAATTCCCTCCGTCCAATCTCTTTTTTCCCTTCCCTCAATAACCTGCTGTTATATATGATGTGGGAGTTGATGCAGGCAATGTTGACTACTCCCAGGAAAATGTAGATGGGCCACCGTCGAGTCTGCCTGCCACAGTTATAGTTGGCACACAGCTGATCGAAAGTGTCAACGCCCCCCTTGTGCTTGTTATAGTACAGTAGTGCAGTGGCCTTGTTTTTCTCTCCTATTTCGGTGGTGTGATGGAGTGTTGACAGGAGGGCTACTGTCTTGTCCCTTTTGGGTTTGTAGGACATGGCTGTGATATAGTTTTGAAACAAGAAGGCTGTAGTTCCAGTGGGCCGGGCATTGTGGGCAGCCTTGGTAGCTGCCTTGCTGGGGTCAAAAATGATGGCAGGAATCGAGGGCTTCTTCCTTACTGTCCCGACTGTCGTGAGGTCCTTGTCCTTTAGGTCCTTGGCCAACCCTATGGACGTGAACCAGTTGTCCGTTGTAACTGTCCGGTCACTCCCGTAGCAGTCCTCCAGCAACTTCATCGTGAGGTAGTGGCCCTGGTTCATGCCCGGCTGCACAGGTACTGAACCCTTCCCCAGGTAAGGATATGCGTTGAACATGTAGTACGTCCGGCAGTCACAGGCGAGGACCAGCTTGATTCCATACCTGTGCAGGGAAAGAAAACAGAAACAAATATTAATACTTCGGAATCCAGGTAAGGTAAGTCAATAAATCGTCAAAGGTAAGTCATTAGTGAAGGTAGGTCAGGTAAATCATTTGTGAAGGTCAGGTAAGTCATTAGGCGAAGGCAGTCATCAGGTGGTCAGGTAAGTCTATACATTTGTAAAGGTAAGTCATTAGAGAAGGTAAATCAATAAAAAACATAAATTACATAAATATAATGGATTAAAACATAAATTAAAAAGGTATATAACATTATAATATATATGGGACTCCAAAAGTTTCCTCACCCACACTTCCCCTTCACCCTTCCCACTTATCATTTATCTCAACTTTCACCCTAAACAAATATATATCTTACTTACTTAGCAGGTTTGTTTGGGATGTAGGTCTTGAACACACAGCGTCCTCGGAAGGCCAGGAGTTGTTCATCGACGGTCACATCATCACCCGGGGTGTAGTTTATACTGCAGTGACTGATGAAGGCGTCCCGCAGCTCACGTATGGCGGCGAAGCGGTCCGTCTGTCTTCTCTCAATGCGAGTTGCGGCCTCATCAAATCTCAGACACCTCATCAGGAAACTGAAGTGGGTCTGTGACATGGCACATCTATATAGGGGACACCCTAAATTGCTGCTGAACATCTCCTCGGCTGAAATATGGTTGTCTTTCTTGGCCCCTGCTATGACCAGAACCCACAAAAGTGCCCTCAGTTCAAGCAGCCCTATGTCGCTGTGGGTGTTCGTGGCAGTCTTCATCCTGTCCCTCACTTTCTTGATGAAGGTGTTTGTGTGGACACAAATCGTGGCCAACATAGTTGGGTCGAGAAACAACGTGAAGATATCTGGCACAGTGTTGGCTGTGCAGGTGTGCGGTGCTGGCCCCTCCACGTATGCCTGGGAGGTTCTCTTTAGTTTAGACATGCGGTGTGCTGCTGGTGGTTTCTTGCTCTAACTACTTCCATCGCTGGCTACCACCTTGTTCCTAGGGCCAGGAATCTTATAAATTGGGTCTAATGCAGGGGCTGCAGGGGCTGTGGCTCCTATAGGGGGTACCATAGTGGCTGCTGTGGGGCCTGGTCGGGCTGGAGATGCTGTGTTTTCACTATCAACTGGTGTGCTGGCACGTGGGGAGCGCGAGGGTGAGCCAGGAGAGGGTGGGTTTAGGATGGGGGAGGGAGGGTCGTCCGGGTCGCTGGGAGGGGGAGGTCCCTGTTCGTCAGCCCCATCATCTTCAGAGTCGTAATCTGGCTCGTGAAGGTCTTCCAGGGGCCTGATAACTGGCTCAATTGTGATATCTTCACCACAGTCGACAAATTCAATAGTATCATCCTCCTCGTCATCGAGTTGGTCGATCAGGGACGATATTTCTGAGCTTGTAAGTTTGTCAGGGTTGGCCATGGCGGTCTGTTCAAAAGCAAAACAATAAAGAATTAGGAAAAATATTCATAAAAAATACTAAATGGGGTCAAATGCCTATCGTTTGGGTATGGCAAGCTAGGGAATTTATCTATCCATCATTTAAGCACTATCAGGCATAAATCGGTACATAAACATAGGTGTCACACGCACGGAAGCAAAAAAATCCAAAACGAAAAAACGTACCTTAGAACCGGAATGGTGGGACTGAAATGGCTGGAACTACCGAGCTGTACCTCCGCATTCGGTGAAAGCAAACTCTAGAATGGCATTCCCTCACCAAACTTCATGACTAGCGGGCCGCGTCACGTCACCACAAGCAAAAACATGTGCGCGCACACAATATTGGGGTACATCTGACCCAGGTTTCCCTTTCTAGGGATATATATATTTATCTATATATATATACAGTATATATATATATATATATATATATATATATATATATATATATATATATAAAAGGTAAATAAGAACATAAAATAACTAATTAAGTAAAGCATTACTAAAATATCGAATAAAAGATAAAAACAAATAAATAGAAAACGAACAAAAGACAGAAAGAACCAAACAAATACATAATAAATATAATAAAAACGTAATCTGTTCCATTAGTGCAGTTTAAGAGTTGAGCTTCTATTTAAAAATCACGAGTGGTGGAAATATTTTGATATGTGTGATAAAACATGGGGGATAGATAGATAGATAGACAAACATACTGCTAGATACACAGATAGAAACAGACCGCTTGCGAGTTTCAGGCTATAAGAAAGTGATTGAAGTTGCAGTACGTGTATAAATACAGACAATCAAATTCATCATACATTCTAACCATCAGAAACTAATATTGCATTACTGTTTAAGGGGGTAGTGCTTGGTTTGGGTCTCTCTCTCTTTCTCTCTCTCTCTCTCTATATATATATATATATATATATATATATATATATATATATATATATTATATATATATATTTATATATATATATATATATATATAGATATATTTTGTTTTTGTTTTTTCTATGTGATTGAGGGACTCAAAAGGCAGAACTGCCAATAGTGAGTGCCTCCCCCATAGTTGAAAGAGTGACAGGGCCAAAATCAAGGTACGTTCAAGCCAAAATGGCTGGACACACGGAGTTTGAAGCAATTTAAGTCATATGAAGAGGGAAAGACTGATTATGGGAGAGAGTTCCAGAGCTCAGCTGTTGAGTAGAAGAACGTTTGAGAGTAACACTCTTGGGTTGGAGAGTTGCACAGAGTAGGGGTGGGATTGAGTTGCAAGACGGGTACCACGTCCCCTATGTAAAGGAGGAGGTATACACTGGGAAAATGCTGAGGAACACTGATTATTATAGAATAGCGAGAGAGATGCAACATTGCGGCGGAGAGAGAGAGATTACAGAGAGTTAGTGAGTGGACGGGAGTTAATGATACGAAAGGCCTTCCTTTCAACTTTGTCTAGGAGAGCGGTGTGAAAGGAACCTCCCCACACATGTGAACAAAACTCAATACAACGATGCACAAAGCCCCTATACAGAGCAAGAAGCTGTGCAGGGGAAAAGAACCCTCTAAGGTGGTTGAGCACACCCAGCTTCTGGGAGGCTGCCTTAGCAAGACTGGTAATATGGTCCTTCCAAATGAGACCAGAAGAAACAGAGACAACAAGAATATTGAGAGAAGATGAAGGGTCGATATTTGTAATGTTGATGAATAAGGGATAGTCCGCTGGGAGATCCTGATGGGTAGATAGATGGAGAAATTGGGTTTTGGAAGCATTAAAGGTAACATAGGTTTTCTCTGCCCAAATTGGAGATAGTGTTTAGATCAGAATTTAAGAGTTCTGTGGCTTCATTAAGTTTGTCGTTGAGGGATTGCTGGGTCGGGCGTTCTGAAAAACTAATGGAGTAGTGTAAGGTTGTCATCTGCGTATGAATGGATGGGAATTAAGGTACAGTTGAGATAATTTTTAAAAATTAGAAAGAGAATAGGAGATAGGACAGAGCCCTGAAGAACACCAGAGTTTATAGGGTGAGGAAGTGAACGATGGGCGTCCACACCCGCGGCTATGGAACGGCCGGAAAGGAAATTAAAGACAAAGGCACAGATGGAGGGATAGAAACCGAAGGAGGGTAGTTTAGAAATTAAAGATTTGTGCCCCACTTTAACGAAGGCTTTCGATATGTCTAGTGCAATAGAAAAAGTCTCACCGAAGTCCTGAAAGGAGGATGACCAAGAGTTAGTAAGATATGAAAGAAGATCACCAGTAAAGCGACCCTTAAGGAAGCCATACTGGCGATCTGAGAGCAGATTATGAGAAGAAAATGCTTAAGAGGTTTGGAAGCAAGAATATTTTCAAAAACTTTAGAAAGACAAGAGATGAGAGCAATTGGACGATAGTTGGAGGGTTGAGAGCGATCACCCTTCTTTGGGACATGTTGAATGTGAGCAAACTTCCAGCATGAAGGTAAGACGTTAGAGGATAGACAGAGACGAAAGAGTTTGCCTAGGCAGGGAGTCAGCACGGAAGCACAGTTTTTGAGAACAACAGGAGGAACACCGTCCGGAACGAACACCATATTAGTGTTAAACCCAGAGAGGGTAGAAAGTACATCTTTAGAAGAGATTAGGATATTAGGCATAAGTAAGAGAGAGGAGGGTGGACAGGGAGGAATAGCACTGGAATCATTCAAGGTGGAGTTTCTAGCAAAAGTTTGAGCGAAGAGTTTAGCTTTGTCAGAGGAAAAAGTGATGGTTGTGCCATCAGAGTGGGAAAGGGGGGGGGGGGGGGGGGAAAGACGAGGAAGATAAATTGTTGGAGAGGTTTTTAGCTAGCTGCCAGAAAGCTTGGGAAGAGCTTGAGTTGGATAGTTCAGTGCATTTATTATTGATGGAAGAGTGTTTGGCAAGTCGAAGAACAGATTTGGGTTGATTCCGGGCAGAAACATAGGAAGAATGAGAGTCTTGAGTTTTAAGTCGTCAGTATATATATACCGGTATATATATATATATATATATACAGTATATACTGTATATATATGTATATATACAGTATATATATATATATATATATATATATATATATAATATATGTATATATATATATATATATATATATATATATATATATATATATATATATGTATACATATATATATATATATATATATATATTTATATATATACCGGTATATATATATATGAATGTATTTTGTGGTTTCCTCGCTAGACCTCCATTAAGCATAAAATACCAACCCCAGGAACCCCCTTCAAGATATATGTGTACATATTTCGGTAGAAAGATTTACCGGCCAAGGGCCGGTCCCTGCTAAATTACAATTTTGCTATCGCTTACCCAAAAAAATTAAACACCTATATGGCGCGAAAACACTTGATATTGACACAGAAAAGGTAAAGGTCTTAAAATCTCCGAACTTTAAGGCCTAATGTCTTAAAATCTGAAAATGAATGGGTCTTAACACGAGGAAGAAGGGGGACCAACAAAAACGCCCCATCCCCCCCTTAATATCGATGTCTATGGCTCCAACTTCCTTATAGCATGAAACTTGCAAGGGGTCAATGCAAAAATAGTATTGGCAAAAACTAATAATATTCCAAAATACCTCTGAAATTTGCCTTAAACATTTCGGGGTGCTTGGAGCAATTTTATTGAGTATATTATAGTTCGGGATATGTTATGCATGGGGGGGATATGTGTGTGTGTGTGTGTGTGTGGATGTGTGTCTCAAATTAGTACGAGAAGAAACTATTATTATAATCCATCATCTCCAGACATCACCTTTTGCTCCCCAGAACTCTAACCCATCATCTCCAGAATTTCACCTTTTGCTCCCCAGAACTCGCCCCCACAACATCCTAGAGGGTGGTCAGAACCTTAGGCTCCGACCACCTCCCGATCATTGTCACCATTATATTATATACCTTGAATTTCAAAAGGCCTTTGACAAAGTTCCCCACAAAACGTTTACTGCTAAAACTAAAAGCGCATGGAATACAAGACGGTGTGTTAAAATGGATAGAAAATTGGCTCAGCAACAGAAAGCAAAGAGTAGTAATTGGCTTTATAGGCAGGTCATTTGAGCATAAATCCAAAAGTTATCCTAACCCTTTACAATTCCTTATTCCGCCCTCTTCTGGAATACTGTGTTCAATCCTGGTGCCCTTATTACCAAAAAGATATAAACAAGCTAGAACGAGTTCAACGTAGAGTTACCAAAATGATACCTAGCCTAAAGAACAAACCATACGAAGAGCGTCTTAGAGAATGAAATCTATTTCCTTTAACCCAGCGCAGATTAAGAGGTAACTTAATTCAAGTGTTCAAAATCATCAAAGGCATCGACAATATGAACTGTAGTAAGTACTTCACTATCGACCAATCTAATTACTCGAGGGGAAACGGTTACAAAATTAATGGTAAATCTTTTAACTCGCACGAATCTAAGAATTTCTTCTTCAATCGAGTTGTCAACTTGTGGAATGGGCTTCCCCGAAACGTTATAGACTGCATCACCGTTGATTCATTTAAACTCCGCCTAGAAAAATATCTCGCATCAAACCCGCGACTGACTGCGTTTGTAAATGAATAACTTTATTTTATCCCCCCCTCAGTTACTAACCCATCTGTCCTCTACTAACTTCCAAATCCTGCCACGGACATTAGTTCCAGGGCAGTAATTCACTTTCCAATGTTCCCTTACACACTCTAGACCACTGTTTGGACACTTGATCCTCAGTGTTTTGAAGGACAAGCAACCTAGAAGGGTCACTAGATCTGTTGTTGCTTGATTTCCTTTGTACTCCTTGTACTCCTTCGTACCACCAAAACCAGACTCACCCCAGCTAGCCACAAACACACATACACCAATTATAGAAGAGCTAACTGGGAAGCATTCACAAATGAGACTGAACAACACTTCACAACTCTAAACAGTACACCCATCACTAACATCAACAATGCTGTACACATACTCAATAAAACTATCCAAAACGCTGACAAGAAACACATTCCAAGAGGTAACAGAAAAAGACACAACCCCAACTTCACACCAGAAATTCAAAACCTCATCAGACAACGCGACATACTGAGACACTCCCCAGCACCCCACACACAAGACATCACACAACAAATTCAAGCACTCAACACCCAAACTAACAACAAAAATACAAGAACAACAAAAATTAAATTGGATTAACTTCCTACAAACACTTGATCACAAAACAAACCCAAAAAAACTCTACAAAACACTAAACAGCATCACACTTTTCAACAGCAATACAACACAATCACATGCTGCAATCACAACAACAGACTCTACTCCTTCATGTAAACAACAAGCAAACACTCTCATCAATCACTTCTCACATGTCAGCCACCTAAAACCTCACAAAGACGACCAACGTGTCATCCGACGTAAGAGACAATTCCCCACAGACCCTGACTATACACCCTTCACCAATCACCAGACAAAGCATATCATCAACAATCTCAAGCACTCGTGTTCCCGATTTCGACTCCTCTGAATTCTCAACTTTATGGCTCAAACTTTCCTGTCATTCTCTTACTAAATATTTCTGTGCTGTCTATCTTTCCCCTAACTCTACCAACTTTCCCAAATTCTTTGACTATCTAAACTCTACAGTGGAACACATTCTATCCATTTCTCCTTTCTCAGAAATCTCCATCTTAGGAGATTTCAACGTTCACCACCGCCAATGGCTCTCCTCTCACACTACTGATCCACCTGGTGAACAAGCCTACGTCTTTTCTATCCTAAATGACCTAGAGCAGTTAGTTCAGCAACCCACCCGTATCCCGGATCGCATCGGAGATCAGCCAAACATTCTTGACCTGTTTCTAACTTCTAACCCTTCTTCTTATACTGTTGATCTTTTCTCTCCTTTGGGCTCCTCCGACCATAAACTTATCTCTGTTACTTGTCCTATCTCTCCAGTACAGCCACCCGATCCTCCTAGCCAGCGGCGCTTGTGGCACTTTGGCGCTGCCGACTGGGAGGCTCTTCGGCAGTACTTCTTTGATTTCCCATGGAATGATTTCTGCTTCCATGGCCGAGGACCCTCGGAGAGTGCTGAACGCATTACCGAGGTAATCCTATCGGGCATGGAAGCATACATTCATTCTTCATATGTTTCTGCCCGGAATCAAGCCAAATCTGTTCTTCGACTTGCCAAACACTCTTTCATCAATAATAAATGCACTGAACTATCCAACTCTAGCTCTTCCCAAGCTTTCTGGCATCTAGCCAAAAAACCTCTCCAACAATTTCTCTTCCTCGTCTTTCCCTCCCCTTTCCCACTCTGATGGCATAACCATCACTTCTTCCTCTGACAAAGCTAAACTCTTCGCTCACACTTTTGCTAGAAACTCCACCTTGGATGATTCCAGTGCTATTCCTCCCTCTCCGCCCTCCTCTCTCTTACTTATGCCTAATATCCTAATCTCTTCTAAAGATGTACTTTCTACCCTCTCTGGGCTTAACACTAATAAGGCGTACGGTCCGGACGGTGTTCCTCCTGTTGTTCTCAAAAACTGTGCTTCCGTGCTGACTCCCTGCCTAGGCAAACTCTTTCGTCTCTGTCTATCCTCTAACGTCTTCCCTTCATGCTGGAAGTTTGCTCACATTCAACCTGTCCCAAAGAAGGGTGACCGCTCTCAACCCTCCAACTATCGTCCTATTGCTCTTATCTCTTGTCTTTCTAAAGTTTTTGAAACTATTCTTGCTTCCAAATTTCTTAAGCATTTCTCTTCTCATAATCTGCTCTCAGATCGCCAGTATGGCTTCCTTAAGGGTCCGCTCTACTGGTGATCTTCTTTCATATCTTACTAACTCTTGGTCATCCTCCTTTCGGGACTTCGGTGAGGCTTTTTCTATTGCACTAGACATATCGAAAGCCTTCGATAGAGTCTGGCATAAATCTTTAATTTCTAAACTACCCTCCTTCGGTTTCTATCCCTCCATCTGTGCCTTTGTCTCTAATTTCCTTTCCGGCCGTTCCATAGCTGCGGTTGTGGACGGCCATTGTTCACTTCCTCACCCTATAAACTCCGGTGTTCCTCAGGGCTCTGTCCTATCTCCTATTCTCTTTCTAATTTTTATAAATGATCTCCTTAACTGTACCTTAATTCCCATCCATTCATACGCAGACGACTCAACCTTACACTACTCCATTAGTTTTTCAGAATGCCCCAGCCAGCAATCCCTCAACGACAAACGTAATGAAGCCATATAACTCTTAAATTCTGATCTAAATACTATTTCCAATTGGGGCAGTGAAAACCTTGTTAACTTTAATGCTTCCAAAACCCAATTTCTCCATCTATCTACCCGTCAGGATCTCCCAGCGGACTATCCCTTATTCTTCAACAATACAAAAATCAACCCTTCATCTTCTCTCAATATTCTTGGTGTCTCTTTTTCTTCTGCTCTCATTTGGAAGGACCATATTACCAGTCTTGCTAAGGCAGCCTCCCAGAAGCTGGGTGTGCTCAACCGCCTTAGGGGGTTCTTTTCCCCTGCACAGCTTCTTGCTCTGTACAGGGGCATAGTGCACCCTTGTATTGAGTATTGTTCACATGTGTGGGGAGGTTCCTCTCACACCGCTCTCCTAGACAAAGTTGAAAGGAAGGCCTTTCGTATCATTAACTCCCGTCCACTCACCAACTCTCTGCAATCTCTCTCTCTCCGCCGCAATGTTGCATCTCTCTCGCTATTCTATCGCTACTATGATAATCAGAGCTATCCCAGTGCATACCACCTCCTTTACGTAAGGCACGTGGTACCCGTCTTGCAACTCAATCCCACCCCTACTCTGTGCAACTCTCCAACGCAAGAGTGAAACGTTACTCTCAAACTTTCTTCTACTCAACAGCTGAGCTCAGGAACTCTCTCCCAGAATCAGTCTTTCCCTCTTCCTATGACTTAAATTGCTTCAAACTCCGTGTGTCCAGGCATTTTTGGCTCGAACATCCCTTGATTTTGGCCCTGTCACTCTTTCAACTATGGGGGAGGCACTCGCTATAGGCAGTTATGCCTTTTGCCTCCCTCAATCACATAGAAAAAAACAAAAAAACAAAACAAAAACTCACCCGCCTGTGGCCTAGACAACAAAAGCAACATACACCTCAGACACCTGGGACCATAAGGCATACAAGCACTCACTAACATATCAAACTACAGCTATTCACACAACACAATACCAGACATTTGGAAGCATGGTATCATCACATTCCCCAAACCCAACAAAGACCCCACGCTACCCTCCTCGCACTGCCCCATCACACTCCTTTGCTCCCCCTCCAAAGTCATGGAATGCCTAGTATTACAACTAATTACACCTGACCTACCCCTAGCTCCAACACAACATGGCTTTAGGCCACTGCACTCCACAAACACTCTTCTCACAGACCTTACACAAAGAGCTTTTGACGGCATCAACTCAGCTAGACCACCACACAGATCACTATTAGCCACACTCGACATTAGTAAAGCCTTCGATGCCATCCCCGCCACAACCTAACAAACAAAATCTACAACACAAACATGCACAACAACACAAAAAGGTGGCTGGCCAACTTCCTAGCAGCCAGATGTGCACACGTATCTTTTTCCGGTCAGTCATCTAAAATCAGAAACTTTCCAAACGGAGTCCCACAAGGATCCGTCCTATCGCCTGCACTCTTCAATCTGTACATGCACGATATAACTACACCCAATACGCCCCAAATAAACTTAGCCTCCTATGCAGACGACATAACACTCACATGCACACACCATGACCCAAAAAGAGCAACAGATCTCCTTCAACCCTATCTCAACACACTACATGGCTGGTGCACTACAAACAGACTTAATCTAGCCCCAGCCAAATCCACCGCAACCCTGCTCACAAGCTGGACAGGAGAACACGAATACATCCCTCAACTCACCATAAACAACACATCCCTAACACATACACACACACCCAAAATCCTAGGAGTAACATATGATACTCATATGACATTCAAACAGCACACCACAAACATTATAAAAATACTGACACCCAGACTTAACGCCCTCAGGTCACTTGCTCACACAAAATTCGGACACAACAAAGATACTACCACCACAGTATATAAACAATACATAAGATCAGTGATGGAATACGTAAGCCCAGCCTGGGCTTCTAACCTAGCTGAAACACATCATAAGACCTTACAGACTATTCAAAACAAAGCCCTGAAGATCATTACAGGCTGCACAGCTACTGCACCCACAGATCACCTACATCAAGAAACCAAAATCCTCAAAGTCAAAGACCATCTGGACATGAGAGGCACTCAATTCCTGGCAGCAGCCTCCACAAACCAAGACCACCCACTACACTACATGGCAACACACCCACAGACATCAAGAAATATTAAAACAACACCCAGCACACGGTATCACACACAATTATTGTCCTCTCTCCCTCCCTGCCCACCCCGAACCTACTTCCAGAAGCACATCCATACTCATATCTCTCACCGATCCATCCACTCACTCACAGACAACACGCAGCTGCATGCACGACCTCCCGAAATCCATCCTTCCGAATCCTCCCGAGGACAGAGTCCACCTGGCCAGGCTGAGATGCGGACACCATCCAGCTCTCTTGAGCTATCAGAAGAGACTGGATGACTCCGTTGTCGACGCCTGACCGGGATGTAACACAGCACCCCATACCATTAAACACATCATTGAAGACTGCATTTCACACAACCACTTATGCCAACAACACAATCTACACTCAATGAGAGCTCTGTGGGAAAGCCCGATCGTGGCCATGGCCTTCCTCAGGGACTCGGGGCTGTTCGGCCAGGTAGCTTAGGGAACAACAACAACAACAACAACTATTATTATACTGTATATATATATATATTTGTGTTCTTATCAGACGCCGTATTTCCCGAGAAGGGGTGGCCATGAACATCAGGCGTTTGTCACGAGTTACTAGGTCAAGTTGCCCGGCCGTGACATCTACCAATAATATTTTGACAGTGAGGGATCGATCTGAGAGAAAGAGAGAGAGAGAGAGAGAGAGAGAGAGAGAGATAGTTACATTGAGGTAAATAGATACACAGACTACACAGACCTTGCGTTCCCTACTCGGTAGTCCGGTCTTAATGCTAGAATAAAATTTGCTACAAAGTGGAGAGAGAGAGAGAGAGAGAGAGAGAGAGAGAGAGAGAGAGAGAGAGAGAGAGAACCAGAAGATCAACTAAAGTATCTCATCATTATACTATTAACCAAGATAATTGGTGACTTCCGAGTTTCGTTCTATAAGGAAGTTGGAGCTGTAGATAACGATATTTAACATAATGTACTGTTATAATACGGTCGTAGTACATTAATAAATACATAAAACCCAATTCAACATACCATTTATCCATCAGAAACTTACATAATTATTGCATTTTTGTGTAATATCGATGTTCACGTCTCCAACTTCTTTATAGCCTGAAACTCGCAAGTGGTCAATTAAGGAGATAAATACGTTTTTTTTTATGTATAGTGGATTACATAATTAGCCATTAGGGTGATTACCGATTGGTCCTGCTGGCTGCGATTTTATTTAACCCGTGGAGCCCCGGCTAGTTTTGTAATGTTTGCGCACCAGAACCCGGCCGGTTTTCAAAAAAAATGGTTTTTTATTCCAGAAGAAAGAAACAATAGCGAGGGGGAATGATGGGTTAGGATGAAGGAAAAAAAAAACAAAATAAAAAACCACGAAAAAAACCGCGCCAAAAAGCTATAAAAAATGGTCCTACAGAGCCCCCGAAAATGGATTTTTTAAAGATTGGTAAAAAATTGAAGGGCAATTATTATCCCCAAAAAAACAGGTTATTGCGCGCAGACTCGGCAGCGGCACCAACGAGCACGAACGGTGGACTTTTGAGAAAGTTTTTCAAACCATCGGCACGGTTGCGTGGGATACGTACACAGTTCCCATACAAATCTGAGCCCTCTTGAGTGCGCTACACACCTGAGGTCCTGTCGGCGCAAATTAGGGTGACGCGCCAGGCGTCGTCTCTGGGGCTGTGCGTTACATACATCGCCCCGACCGCGTCAGAGCGCGTCGCTGGGGCTTGTACGGGAGGAGCGTTAAGGGGGAGATGGGTCGTTGGAAAGGTCACCGGCCACGAAAATGTTCTACCGAAAACTGTACAAGCTTGAAAGAGGGGGGGGGGGGGAGGGGGGGGGAGGTTGAAAGATGATCTATATAGGTCAATTTTGAGCTCGAGTGCACCATAAATAATAACAAATACAAAAAATGGTGACAAATGTACAAAATCAATAAAAGCCTTAACCCCTTCTGTACAGGTGACGTCCTTTTCATTATATTCAATCCATATTTAGACGATTTTGTGCAGTTTAAGAAGGATCTGTGGTCGTAAACTGGGTTAAGTGAGCTAGTTCGAAGCCTATTAATTGCTGGACACTCTATTAAAACTGAACACAATCATCTAATAGTAGCCGGAATAAAGTTAAAAAGACGGCACTGGTAATAAAGGGGTTAATAACAAAAGAAAAACAAATACCCAACGATGGCTGGGTTGGTTAAGGTTCAGGCGTGCTTTGACCTCTCTTATAGGCCATTTGGGAGGCAGTCTGTTTCATTAATTACTCCCAAAAGAAAATGGTAAGAGAAAATTGTAAGAGGCAAAGAAAACGGAAATGGTTGAAAACTACTGAATCGTTTCCAAGTTTCAGAAACAAATATTTGGTAATTTTGAATGAGAAGATTATGATTTGAGTGTTTACCTTGTGCCTAAGTTGTTCTGTGTGTGTTTGGTATGTGTGTATGTGTGTCTGTCTGCGTGTGTGTGTGTGTGTGTGTGTGGTGATGGTTGTTATTGGTCATTTTCGATCAGTTGGTAATCTTTTAATCTACCAGGGTCCCTTCAAGTTAGACAAGGGACTGGAGTTTTGGAAATTAGGCTCCAGTTCTAGCGTTGTTCTTGACTTACAGTGTACTTGCTTAATAATCCAGAAGGGTTAATACCTTCTGAAGTCCTATCTTAACTAACTAATATATTCAAGCTAACAAAAACTAAATTTGAAAATTATTAGCTTGCTCCTAATTTGAAGGTTCGTTATCGCTCAATATAGAAAACACATTAATTATAAATGGGGCGAAACGTCTTCTAATGTCCAAATGAATAGGATGAAATATTTACAATTTCCCATGGAAACTCGCGATTAAAACAAGCAAAAAATAAAAATAAAAAAATGGATCAGTATATATACTGTATATATATATAAATATATATATATATTATATATATATATATACCGGTATATATATATATATATATATATATATATATAAAGAGAGAGAGAGAGAGAGAGGCTATACCAGATAAGTTAATAATTATCATTAATAATGATAATACTATATATAATATATTGATACAAATGTATAATAATATAATTGAACAAATACTATATAATAATAATAATAATAATGATACAAATACTGTATAATAATAATAATAATGATACAAATACTATATAATAATAATAATAATAATAATTATAATAATAATATATACAAAAAATAATACCGGTAATACAAATTAAAAACCTTCATCACGTACCACCCCTAAAATGTAAGAGTACCCAAGCGGCTGGAATACTGAACCAAAGAGATGTTTTAAGTAAGGGAGAGTGGACAACTGGTTATGTGGAGGGGGTAGGGGAGGGGGGGGGGGTCATTTTGTGTCGGTTATCATAGAAGGTGGTCTATTAATCTCTTAACTCCTGGGAGGATGGGCATATTTATTTGTTAATTTATGTATCTTTTTATGTTTTTATTTTTATTGTTATTTGTTTGTTTCCTCCCTAGACCTGCATCAAACTTAAAAAATAACACCCCCAAGATCCTCCTTTAAGATGAATTTATACATGTTTCGATTGAAAAATGTCCGGGCCGAAGACCGGTTTCTCTTAAATTACAGGCTCGGTATTGCTCGCCAGGAATAAATCGACACCTAAATTCATATGTATTCACCAACCCACCAATTAACTTACAAATAAACATAATTAAACAAATCAATGAAACTAATGAATATATGTGGTACTCCAAGGACTCGAACCTACGACACGAAATGACTAAATATCGACAACAAAATGGGGCGTAAATTCTTAAAATCACAAAACTAATGGGCCGACTTAAGTGGCCGGAATGCTAAACAGTAGAGATATTTAAGAGATATTTTAAGAATGGACAACTTCTTATGTGTCTTAGTTATCATACAAGGACGTCTGTTTATCTCTTTATGGGCGTGTATATTTCCTCATTTATGTATCTTTTTATCCTCCTGGGGTTAAAAGTTTTAAACTTACCAAACTAATGGGCCGACACATGTGTCTGGAATGTTAAACAGTAGAGATATTTTAAGGAAGGGAGAATGGACAACTGCTTTTGTGTCTTAGTTTATTAGAGAAGGTGGACTGTTAGTATCTTTCTTTATCTCTCAGTCTCTCATTCATTCTCTCTTACTTTCTTTCCTCTCTCTCTCTCTCTCTCTCTCTCTCTCTCTCTCTCTCTCTCTCTCTCTCTCTCTCTCTCTCTCTCTCTCTCTCTCTCTCTCTCTCTCTCTCTCTCTCTCTCTCTCTCTCTCTCTCTCCACACATACATCAGAGAAGGATGTCTATTAATCTCTGAATCATTCTCTCTTCCTTTGTTTCTTTCTCTCTTTCTCTTATGATGTGATTGGTATAACAGAATCTTGGCTCAATACAGAAGATAGAGACTTTTTAGCAGAGTATTCACTTCCCGGTTATGTAATGTTTGAGAAAAGCCGAATAAATTAAAATGGAGGTGGCGTTTTATTTTATATAAAATAAAGTCTTAACCCGACCCTCTTGTCAAAACCTCAAATTGTGAACGTCGACACATCTTTTGTGCTAATAAAGAATAATAAAGGTACAAAAATAAGACTTGCATTAATATACAGACTTCCAGCTCAATCAGTGCAAACTGACCGAGAAATTTATGAACAAATTGCAGATGTAAGTAACTCACAAGATACCGCATTTTTTGGCAACTTTAATTTACCTGTGACCTAGGGGGGCGATACTCTTGCTTCACACTCCGGACATGACTTGTATGCGAACTTGCAAGAGAGTTCACTCTATCAATTTGTTCGATCGCCACCGACTCGTGGTAATAACGTTCTTGACCTTGTACTTGCAACAAAAGAAGAATTAATAGAGAATTTGAATGTTGGTGATGAATTCAGTAACAGCGACCATCGTACAATAACTTTCTCTATAACCCTCCTGGCCCGGTTGTCATTTTAGAATGACACCATGAATTAAGGGCAGGAGCCCGGGTGTCATTTTAAAATCTGTAAGCTTGAAAGCCTATTCAGCTTGGTCTGAACGCCGTGCGTCCGACGCATGTAAACAAAGCCGATCGTTACGTCACCGCACCTCCGAAAACAAGAAAGAGAAGACTCGTTTGTTATTGTATGTCTGTATGTCGTTGTTTCAGTAGTGAAAAGATCGTCATATTGCTAACATCGCCTGCAAGTGCTCTCCACTGAAATCGTCATCACAACTGAACCAGTTGACATAGAGAGCTCTACTCAACGCCAGTCTACAGATTGGAAACCGCACTACATTTATAGATGCATGGGAAATTTCTAGCAGTTAAACTAAACAAAAATACGGTAGCCTAGGCCTAGACGTTTTTCGGCCAGATCGCCAGGGTAGCCCACACTGTCATTTTGAGAGCCTGCCCGGGCCAGGAGGGTTAAAGTTTACTAGTAACAAACCAGGTCCTGTAGTAACAGGTCTTTGGTGATCCTGGTCTCTGGGTCTTCTCCTGGGTGACCTGTATGTGTGTGAGTTTGTGCTTTGTATCTGTGTTTATTTGTTGTTTTATGTTGTTTTTGTGTTTTCCCTGTTCTTGCTCTGTCTTGAGTCGGCTACCCCCAAAATGGGGATTGGGCCTGAGCATATAGATAGATAGATAGATAGTAACAAACCAAATAGCAGCATCGAAAAAGTCCCTAATTTCAAGAAAGCAAACTTTCAGAAACTTAGAGCTATGTTTAAAGAAACGGACTGGAGCTTTTTAATTAACAATAACGACATAAATACATCTTGGGAATTATTCGAAACCACATACCTAAAAGCAGTGCAGGACTGCATACCATCGAAAATACGGCATACAGGCCTTAACCCTTGTTTAGCGGGACCCGACTTAAGTCGGCCTAGATATCCAAGGACTAAGTGGCGGGGCCTGACTTAAGTCTGTGTGCAATTTTTGAGCAATAATTGCTCTGAGAGAGAGAGACGAGCGACGGGAGGAGCATAGGTCAGCTAATGACCGCTCGGCACGGGTCCCGCGCGACTACTAACGTTCCCTCCACACACATCCACACTCACTGCCTCACTACACAGGGAATTATGTAAGGATATTACCGTATTTTAGGGATTTTGCACTCGTCTTGCACGATCGTTGCAAGAGAACACTTGGTCGTAGAAGGATGGTTCTGGTGTCATTGGAAAGTACAATTATTGCCCTTTCAGGGATACATAATTGTATTACACTCTGGCTCTTGTTTATTTATGAAAAAGTGCATGGAAACAAGGTCGTTTAGGGTAAAACCACCCGCTTGCCAGGTAGTAGAAGTTACCGACCTAGCCGCTCGTGGAGTGTAAATAATAAGTCCAAATGGTGGAATAAAGATATTTCAAACTGTCTGCTTGCTCAAAAGTTTGCTAATGATAGATAAAATCCTTACAAAATGACGAAGAACGTGTGAAATTTGTAGAGCTACGACGCAAAGCCAAAAAGTTAATTAAGCAAAGTAAAAAGACCCTGGAGTTACATGTTGCGAATCAAAGTAAAACAAACCCGAAAGAATTCTACAGTTATATCAGAAAGAAAAAAGTAGTTACTTCAACTGTTGGACCGTTAGTCGATGAAAATGGAGAATACCTTCCTAGTACTGGTACTGGGATGCACATTGTTTCTCACTAACTGAAAATTGTCCTGGGGGAGAGTGAGAGTAGAGTCATTATTATTTTCTGCAACATCTAAGGTAGCTGCTGGTGTGGGTACCGGTACCGGTACTGTATCAAGAGAGAGAGAGAGTACAAAGGAGTACAAAGGAAATCAAGCAACAACAGATCTAGTGACCCTTCTAGGTTGCTTGTCCTCCAAAACACTGAGGATCAAGTGTCCAAACAGTGGTTTAGAGTGGGTAAGGGAACATTGGAAAGGGAACTACTGCCCTGCCACTAACGTGGTAGGACTAGGAAGTTAGTAGGGGACATATGGGTTAGTAACTGAGGGGAGGATAAAGTTATTCATTTACAAACGCAGTCAGTCGCGGGTTTGATGCGAGATATTTGTCTAGGCGGAATTTAAATGAATCAACGGTGCTGCAGTCTATAACGTCTCGGGGAAGCCCATTCCACAAGTTGACAGCTCTATTGAAGAAAAAATTCTTAGATTCGTGCGAGTTAAACGATTTACCAATAATTTTGCAACCGTTTCCCCGCGTGTAATTAGATTGGTCGATAGTGAAGTACTTACTACAGTTCATATTGTCGATGCCTTTGATGATTTTGAACACTTGAATTAAGTCGCCTCTTAATCTGCGCTGGGTTAAAGGAAATAGATTTAATTCTCTAAGACGCTCTTCGTATGGTTTGTTCTTTAGGCTAGGTATCATTTTGGTAACTCTACGTTGAACTCGTTCTAGCTTGTTTATATCTTTTTGGTAATAAGGGCACCAGGATTGAACGCAGTATTCCAGAAGAGGGCGGACTAAGGAATTGTAAAGGGTTAGGATAACTTCTTTGGATTTATGCTCAAATGACCTGCCTATAAAGCCAATTATTTTGTTTGCCTTCTTAACAACTTCTGAACATTGTTGACTCGGTTTTAGTTACTCGATATTGTTACTCCCAGATCAGTTTCTCTGTTTACATTCTTAAGCTGAGTGCCATTCATCGAATAGTTTGCTTTCTCATTTAGGTATCCGACATGTAGTACTTTACATTTATCCGCATTGAAACTCATTTGCCAAATTTGGTCCCAACCTGACAATTTATCTAGATTGTGTTGCATATCGTCAACTTGTTCTTTTGAGAGTACGCTATTTGCAATTTTTGTATCGTCAGCAAATTTTGAGATTGTGCAGGTGAGACCCTCATCTATGTCGTTGATGTAAATTAGAAAGAGAATTGGTCCTCGTACCGATCCCTGGGGTACCCCGCTACTTACATTGGTCCATTTAGATGCCTTACCGTTTATGACTACCCTTTGCTTTCTGTTGCTGAGCCAATTTTCTATCCATTTCAACACACCGTCTTGTATTCCATGCGCTTTTAGTTTTAGCAGTAAACGTTTGTGGGGAACTTTGTCAAAGGCCTTTTGAAAATCAAGGTATATAATATCTACAGCTTTACTCTCATCGTAGAGGTTGAGGATATCGTGGAAGAAGTCTAAGAGGTTTGTTTAAACAGGAACGTTTTTTACGAAAGCCGTGTTGAGTATCTTTAAGTATGTTATTTTCCTCTAAGTGATTTACGAGTCTGTCTCGTATGACCGTTTCTAGCATTTTACATACAACTGAGGTTAAGCTAATTGGACGATAGTTACTGGGTAGGGATTTGCTGCCTTTTTTGAATATCGGTGTTACGTTGGCTAGCTTCCACTGATCAGGCATAGTTCCAGACTGCAAGGATTTATTGAATAGTAATGTCAGTGGTTTGGAGAGCTCATTCTTAGCTTCCTTTAGAACTCTAGGCGAGATTGTATCAGGTCCTGGCGTTTTATTTACCTTGAGTTTATCTAAACAATTCAATACTTCTCTCTCTGTAACGGTGATATTGCTTAGAACATCTGAGTTATCAATCTGAAATCGGCGATGGTGTAGGGATATCACTGAGGTCTTCTGTTGTAAAAACTGATGCACAGAAGGTATTGAGGGCATTACTCATTTGTACTTCGTCTTTGGTGTATTCTCCTTTTTCATCGACTAACGGTCCAACAGTTGAAGTAACTACTTTTTTTCTTTCTGATATAACTATAGAATTCTTTCGGGTTTGTTTTACTTTGATTCGCAATATGGAACTCTAAGGTCTTTTTACTTTGCTTAATTAACTTTTTGGCTTTGCGTCGTAGCTCTACAAATTTCACCCGTTCTTCGTCATTTTGTGAGGATTTTAATCTATCATTAGCACATTTTTTAGCAAGCAGGCAGTTTGAAATATCTTTATTCCACCATTTGGGCTTATATTATGGCCTGGACGCCGTATTTTCGATGGTATGCAGTCTTGCACTGCTTTTAGGTAAGTGGTTTTCGAATAACTTCCAAGATGTATTTATGTCGTTATTGTTAATTAAAAAGCTCCAGTCAGTTTCTTTAAACATAGCTCTAAGTTTATGGCAGTTTGCTTTCTTGAAATTAGGGACTTTTTCGATGCTACTATTTGGTTCGTTACTAGTAAACTTTAAAGTGAAAGTTATCGTACGATGGTCG
>CM064570.1:31562029-31713712 GCA_032716605.1 Paralithodes platypus | reverse complement strand
TAATATTTGGAATTTAATAGAACCCCAAAGCAATAATACAAGATTTCACAAAGATTAATTTGTAAGTTAAAGGGTATTAATACTTCCAGGGAATAATAGTAATTATTTTATGTGTGTTATGTGGTGTGTTGTGTGTGGTGCTACAAAAAAACTCAGAAATAAACAGTATTTAAACTGACCGCTACACAATGACCGTTACAAAGGACAGCTACACAAGACCGTTAAACAAGACCGTTAAACAAGACCGCTACACAAGACCGTTACACAAGACAAAACTAACCAAAAATATAAAAGTGAGTGTAGTACTTAATTTCTAATTCTCAGTATACTACAGAGGTGGGAATAATTCGGACAGTTTGTTCAGGAATGTTCGCATTCCTTTACTTTAACAAACTCCCTTAATAGTGTTATGTTCCCCTAGCAATTGATTATCTGTTCGGGCCGAATATGAGTTCAACATTCAGATTGAATATTATCGTCGACCCACAATAGATGTGTACGTTGGAAAACTCGCAAGTTCCCGTCACCACCGATTGGGATACCCGCTATTCAGGTATTGACTCACTCCGACTTCGATCCCAAAGGCACATTACTAGTCTCCAAACTTAAGATATCAACTTTACCGAGGCCTCAATAATATAATATTATGTCTTATCCAAAGACCAAGGCTTTAATTAATTTGACCTCTATTTCCCTATCTTTAAACACTCTTGTATTATATATATTCTTATCTTTAAACCACAAAATTTTTTTTTTTTTTTTTCAATCCGTACCCGTAGGCACCTACATTAATATAACCCTTTCTTTGGAATATCTCCACTCTGACAAATAGATGAACCACTCAACTAACGCCTGACACCACTTATTCAAATAATATATCTACATTTACAGAGTCCGATATAATCAATATTTCATTAAACACCTATAATTTTCAATATTCAACAACTTAATTTTCTATAGAATATCATGATACATTATTATCCTCAATGATTAATCTGATTGATACTATATTTCTCAAACCTCACTAACTACTTAATATTAGGAGTACAATATTCCTCACAATAGTTCGCTTAGACTTGTTACTATATATCATGATTCACAAAAGTCCACTATAATAACCGGCTAATTCTTGTTCTTGAAAGGCTCACGAATAACAATGTTTCCTTTATAAGATAAAAGTATATTTCAATCCTATGGACTAGTGTTCCGTCCTAAACTATTTCTCAAAGCTAGATCTTAATCTATCTGCAACTATTATTTATCCCCACGGCGTTCCTATAGTTGCTTCTAACTTTTAATATCTTATTTCATCTCCCCATTATCTTTTATGTTACATCTTATCTACTAACTAGACCAGATCCTATACTGATTGGTAGCTGAAGTGGCAGATGAGAGCCTTCTCTATAAATGGACAGCTATATTCTCTTTTTTTCCCAAAACTTCATCCTTTTATCAAATTCATGAGTCTAATTTATTTATTTTTATTGTTGTTCTATAAGAAACACATACATGTTAATGGTTGGAACCACTGGGTTTGTCAAACATGTCTCTCTTGTAATAATGGTATTTCGGGCCCATAAGGGTCCTGTTAAAAAGTCTTGGGTATCTCTGGAAACAATCTTAACCACCTCAAGGACCGGGCCAAATACTTCTTCTGGTAAATCTTCAGTTTCATCGACTATCTGTCGTCCCTCTTGGCAATTGCTTTGGATATAGGTGTGTAAGCCAGCAATTGGTGACGAGCAAGCACCCAGGATACTTGTTGGTGATATCTGGTTAGTAGACGAAAGCTGTGGTTGGGACAGAGGTGGACTTTATTCGGGGTGGGATAGGCGAGCTGGGATGGCTGGAGCAGGTGTAGCCAAGTTCCCATTGTTGCCCAGGTTGAGGGATGGAGAGTGTGAGTTGCTGGCAAGTGAACCCAGTGGGACCCGTGAACCGGAGAGTTAGGTGACGTCTGCAGGACAGATATAGTAAAGGTGAGGCAAGTAATATAATGTGATCACTCTTAGGCTGCGATACTAGAGTTGGTTAAAGAGGAAGTATATAGTAAAGGGTGAGGCAAAGTAATATTTAAATAATTTGATCACTTCTTTATGCTTCGAATACTAGAGTGGTACCAGAGGAAGTAGTTAGTAGGGGTGAGGAAGTGAAATTTTAGTGAGGAGATGGAAGGCTGTCGGGGCTGGGCCCAACTTGGCCGTGAGCTGGTTTTTTTGGTTGGAGAGAGGACAGTTTGAGGATACTTTTTCGAGGAAGGGGACAGGGACGGACAACAAATAGGGAACGGAAAGTATATAGTAAAGGTTGAGGCAAGTAATCAAATTTACCCTAGTGCATACCGACCTACGGGCCAAGGCCGATTTTACACTCCAGGTACCCAGTTTAACGTATGGGTGGGAACGGAGGCGAACACCGAGAGAAGGGCCTGCCCAATGACCACTGAGCCATCATGGTGGCTAACCAAGTTCTCAGGCTCGTGTGTTGATTGGTTGTAGGAAGCCACCCCAATCAGGCCCTGAAGTCATTTTAGCCACCATGAACTCCAGGTACTAATTTTTGTCTGAGTGAGACGGAAACTGACAGGGAATGGAGTTTGTTCAACACTCCTGGGCTACTTGAAACCCTGGTGGCCCAAGCCAGGGAATAGTTCACCCACCCCTAGGGCAACATCCGTCAATGTCGGTACCGGGTGCAATCGCCAATCACCCAACCAGCTACTGCCTTTGCTGGAGCAGGGACCATGCCAAACCCACCCAGCAACTGCTGTGCTGGTACCAGGCGCGGTCACCCAATCCAACTACTGACCAGGACCCTACGTTGCTTAACCTTTCTGGATCTATTATCAGGGTTGCAAGCATGTAGGAAGGGTTGCCCCTGGTACAGAGACCCTCATCCCCCTCTTTATAGCCGTGCCTCCAACGAAATTGCCGCGCTTGTGAAATGGTGGAAAGCCAGGCCGCCGCAGGCAGAGTGCTTTCTCCAGCCGCGCTGGTTTTGGACAATTCTTCCCCTCTCCTTATGGTCTTATCTCTTCGTTAAATATGTCCCAGGAGAGATGGTTGCAAAGGCCTTGCAATGGCTTATGGGAGTCTAGGGCTTGCACTGATGTCATAGATCTATGCAACTCAAAGAAACGGCCCGGTGGAAGGAGCGAGAGCGGTTTGAATGAGGTGAAGATTTGCCTTGTGCTGCGGCTTGGCTCAGTATTTAATTGCTCTGACAACGGAGGCTCCTGCATTGGCTGCACGGGGGGAGGGTGTGAACAGAGTTGTTTATGGGAAAAGTCAGGAATGTCAAACTCAGCTGGTTTAAAGACAGATAGTTAAATGCAGCGCGTTTAATTGGCAAGGCAAGGATTCTTACTTTAGTGAGACAAAGAAAATGACGCCAGTATCATGAATAACACGGTGGTTTAATTATTGACTCTTCTCTCTCTCACTCTCACATAAACCTGCACACACACCACTCACTAACTCAGTCTCACCACTCACTCTCTCTCATTCACTTTACTCTTATCTCTCACTCTCTATCATCTCTCTCTCTCTCTCTCATTTCTATATCGTCTGTCTGTTCTGTATATCTCTCACTCTCCACATAGTCACACACCACAATCTCTTCTATCTCTCTCGTTTTTCTTTTATATATCTCTCTCACTCACTATCACATAAACTCACACACTCTCTCTCTCTCGTTTTTCTTTTTCTATAGCTCACTCACTTTCATATAAACTCACCACCACATTGTCACTCACTCTCTCTCTCTCGTTTTTCTTTTCTATATATCTCTCACTGAATCTCACATAAAACAGACAAACTCTACCCTCTCTCTCTCTCAGATGTCGGGTGCACCCTCTCGCCTCCATTATAACATCTTGTTCATTTCCAAGAAAGGAGAGGACATTTGAGGACAAGCATTTTAAATAATATGTTATTCATTGTTGATGGTGGAAGTAAGTATCATTTGGAGGTGAGGAAGAGAGAGAGGAGAGAGAGAGAGTGGGTAAGTGAGTAAATGAGATGTGAGAGCGATAGATAAGAGAGTGTAGAGTAGATACAGTAGTAGATAGATATGTACGATTGAATGAGAGAGAGAGAGATCCACCACCTCTTCTCTTTTTCTCCGATCTACATAATATATGCTGTATATATTTCGACATTTTGTACACACAGACACACATAACGTGTTTCCAGAATACCAGCTAGTAGGGTTTAAAAGTTGGGTTTAATTGTGTTACTGTGTGTGTGTGTGTGTGTGTGTGTGTGTGTGCGTGTTTAAATGGCTATCACACACACATACACAGTCACCTTTTCATATAGCCTACACACATCCACACACACATACAGTACTTACACACTCTAAACAACACACAGACAAATATAGTATCGCAAGGCACGCTAAATAAATATTATAATTCAATCATCACATATACACAGTGTAAACACACACACCCATACCCACACACCAAGACACACACCCATACCCACACACCCATACCCACACACCCAAACACACACACCCATACCCACACACCAAGACACACACCCAAACACACACACCCATACCCACACACCAAGACACACACCCATACCCACACACCCAAACACACACACCCATACCCACACACCAAGACACACACCCAAACACACACACCCATACCCACACACCAAGACACACACCTGTAAGTTAGAAGAAATCAGCCTTCGGTTGGAACATTTTTCCTGTCAAAAAACGTACACATTTAGCTTGAAGGGGGTCTAGATGGGCAGTTTTTAGCTTGAAGGAAGTCTGGGAAGGTGGTTTTGTTTGCCTATGGGACAAACGAAAATACATTACTGGATAATGGCAAAAAAGAAGCAAAACCCCCAATATGGAGTAATACAAAATATCAAAATAGTCCTCATGATTTCTGATCAGATATGATAAAGAAATTACTCATGAATGAAACATATATATATATATATATAAAGACATTCTAAAAAAAAAAAAAATCAATTATGACTAAACCAAACATCAAACAAGACCCCAAGGCGTCGGATGAGATAGGATAGAGATTGCTCGAAAACAAATCTAAGTTCTCAATAATTATTTAAACAAATCAAAAATATATATATCGACTCCAAAATGGAGGAGGTGGGCCGATCTCTGTATATTAAAGGGTCTCTGAGGGGAAAGATATTGGTACTGAAATCAAGAGAGAGAGAAAAAACCTTAATGTAAATGGTATAGTGTGTGTGTGAGATAGATAGATAGGTTTACATAGAATTATATAGATACACAGAATACACAGGCCTTGCGGTCCCTACTAGGTAGTCCGGACTTAATGCAAAAATAGAATTGGCTACAAAGTGGAAGGCAAGGATAGCAAAGAAGAAGGTTCTCTCCCCACCCACCTCTCCCTCAGACCGTTGGTCGGCATGACATCAAGTTGGGGAAAGAAGTCCCCCAGCAGAATGAGAAAAACTTCTACTGGGAAATTTATAGTAAAGAACGAAGATGCGAAATATATACTACTGATGCTTAACCTATTTTGTTTGTTTTTCCTATATTATTCCCACCTTCCCAAAATTAATGTCTAGACTTCTTTTGAATGTGTCAATTGTGTTACATTGTACCACTTTCTCAGGCAATGTATTCCACTCGATGACCACACAATAGGTGAAAAAGTGCTTTGTGACATCGAGATTCGCCCTCCTGGTTTTTAATTTCATTCCATTTCCCCGAGTTAATGAACTATTATCTATTTTGAAGAGTGAATCTACATAAATGTTGTCAAATGCCTTTAGTATCTTGAAACACTCGATTAATTGACCTCGCAATCTTCTTTTTGTGAGTGATTTTTTTTGTGTTTTTAGTCTTTCATGATAAGATTAATTTCTTAGTGACGGAATCAATTTTGTCTCTTTTGAGAGAGAGAGTGAGAGTGAGTGAGAGTGTGTGTGAGAGTGAGTGAGATAAATTGACATACTTATATGGATACACTGGCCACACAGATCTTACGATCCCTGCGAGATGGCCAGGACTTAATCCTATTAGAGATAGCAACCCTAAGAGAAAGTGGAAGGAAAGGATAGTAAAGAGGAGAGAGAGAGAGAAAGAGAGAGAGAGAGAAGAAGTGTGTGTGTGTGTGGGGGGGGGGTGAAGAATGGAGGGAATAAATTAAGAACATAAAACAATTGTAAATGAAATAATGTCACCGAGAGGTTTACATAGATTTACATAGATACACAGGCCACACAGACCTTACGATCCAAACGAGGTAGTCAGGACTTAATTCTAGTAGAGATGTCATATCCGATAGAAAAGGAAAGTTGAAGGAAAGGATAGCAAAGCAGAAGGCTCTCTCCCCACCCTCCGTTCCCTCCGGCAATTATTACCGTACATGAAAAAGTTGGAAGTGATTAACCTTGCTGGGCTTCGAAATCCCCAGAAGGAATTTTACAGGAAAGATTGGAAAAAAGAAAGGAAAATTTATGCAACCCTTCGCCTTGGTTGCATGTACATTTTATGGTTAATTGGAATCATCCAACCCATCACCCTTAGTAGTATGTACATTTTTAATGATGATTTTTATAATTATCATGCTTTAATTGTCTATTTACTTTTTTTGTTTTTTGTCTTACGCTCTCTTCAGCTGAACAAATAAAACGGTGATAATGTCTGCCTACTCCATACCAATTTCTCTGTGATATGGGTCTAGATTTGTCTTTAATGTATCTATAAAGGAGCTGTCTATTACTTTATTTGGGAGTTTTTTCCACTCATCAATTACACTGCGAGTGAAGAAATTTGTTGTTGTATCTAGATTCGCTCTCCTACCTAATAATTTTAAATTGTTACCTCATGTAGGTGTGTCTTCAGCTTTTTTGAATAACTTATCTAGGTTAATGATACTGAATCCTTTTAGTATTTTAAAGCACTCTATCAATTGGCCTCTCATCCTTCGTTTCTTAAGTAAAAAAATATCAAGTTCTCTCAGTCTTTCATCATATGATTTATTTCTCAATGAAGGGATTAGTTTAGTGGCTCGCCTTTGCACAGATTCCAATTTTTGAATATCCTCTATGAGGTTGGGTGACCAAAACTGCACAGCGTATTCGAGGTGCGGTCTCACCACACTTTTGTATATGGGCAAAACTATGTCTTTGCTGTGATAGTGAAAATTTCTTCTGATGAAACCTAGTGCCCTGTTTGCTTTGTTTGCAGCTGCTGTGCATTGATTGGAAGATATTAAGTTTTTGTTTATCAGCACTCCCAAGTTTTTTATTTGAGTTACATTGTTTATCTTCTCTTCATTCATGTACTATTCATATTTATTGTTTTTGAACCTATTTGCAATATATGACATTTGTTTACATTAAACGGCATTTTCCACTTCTCTGACCATTCTGTGACTTTATTTAAATCAGCTTGAAGGTTTATTCTATCTTTTTCGGAAATTATTGCATTACCTATCTTCGTGTCATCCGCGAATTTGGAGATTCAATTATTGATGCCATTATCTATATCATTGATATATATTATGAATAACACTGGTCCCAATACTGAGCCTTGGGGGACTCCACTAGTTACTGAGCTCCATGTTGATTCCACACCTTTGATAACCTACTCTTTGCTTTCTTTCACTTAGCCAGTGAGAGAGAGAGAGAGAGAGAGAGAGAGAGAGAGAGAGAGAGAGAGAGAGAGACATAGATAGATAGATAGAAGGAGAAGGTGGGCGTCAGAGTGAAAGAGTGAGAAAGTGAGTGAGAGTGAGAAGGGAAACAAAGAAAGAGAGAGAGAAAAACGTAATGTAAACGATATCTGGAGGTGAATCTGAAGGGGGGAGGGGGGGGAGGAGGGGGGGGGGGGGGCAGAGTGAAAGAAATAAAATAAAATAAAAATGTAATGTAAACGATAGGTGGGTGGGGTAAGTCAGAGAAAGAGAGAGAGAGAGACATAGATAGATAAATAGATAGCGAAAGAGAAAGAGAGAGACATAAATAGATAAATAGACAGCGAAAAAGAGAGAGACAGAGAGTACAAAGGAGTACAAAGGAAATCAAGCAACAACAGATCTAGTGACCCTTCTAGGCTGCTTATCCTCCAAAACACTGAAGATCAAGTGTCCAAACAGTGGTTTAGAGTGGGGAAGGGAACATTGGAAAGGGAACTACTGCCCTGGAACTAATGTCCGTGGCAGGATTAGGAAGTTAGTAGGGGACAGATGGGTTAGTAACTGAGGGGGGTATAAAATAAGGTTATTCATTTACAAACGCAGTCAATCGCGGGTTTGATGCGAGATGTTTGTCTAGGCGAAGTTTAAATGAATCAACGGTGCTGCAGTCTATAACGTCTCGCGAAAGCCCATTCCACAAGCTGACAACTCGATTGAAGAAGAAATTCTTAGATTCGTGTGAGTTAAAAGATTTGCCAATCATTTTGCAACCGTTTCTCCGCGTGTAATTAGATTGGTTGATAGTGAAGTACTTACTACAGTTCATATTGTCGATGCCTTTGATGATTTTGAACACTTGAATTAAGTTGCCTCTTAATCTGCGCTGGGTTACAGGAAATAGATTTTAATTCTCTAAGACGCTCCTCGTATGGTTTGTTCTTTAGGCTAGGTATCATTTTGGTAACTCTACGTTGAACTCGTTATAGCTTGTCTATATCTTTTTGGTAATAAGGGCACCAGGATTGAACGCAGTATTTCAGAAGAGGGCTTACTAAAGAATTGTAAAGGGTTAGGATAACGTCTTTGGATTTATGCGCAATTGACCTGCCTATAAAGCCAATTATTTCTTTTGCCTTCTTAACAATTTCTGAACATTTTTGACTCAGTTTTAGGTTACTCGATATTGTTACTCCCAGATCGGTTTCTCTGTTTACATTCTTAAGCTGAGTGCCATTCATCGAATAGTTTGCTTTCTCAATTTGGTATCCGATATGTAGTACTTTACATTTATCCGCATTGAAACTCATTTGCCAAATTTGGGATCAACATGATAACTTAGATAGATTGTGTTGCATATCGTTAACTTGTTCTTTTGAGAGTACGCTATTTGCAACATTTTTATCGTCAGCAAATTTTGAGATTGTACAGGTGAGACCCTCATCTATGTCGTTGATATAGATTAGAAAGATAATTGGTCCTAGTACCGATCCCTGGGGTACCCCGCTACTTACATTGGTCCATTTAGATGCCATACGGTTTATGACTACTCTTTGCTTTCTGTTGCGGAGCCAATTTTCTATCCATTTCAACACACCGTCTTGTCTTCCATGCGCTTTTAGTTTTACTAGTAAATGTTTGTGGGGAACTTTGTCAAAGGCCTTTTGAAAATCAAGGTATATAATATCCACAGCTTTACTCTCATCGTAGAGGTTGAGGATATCGTGGAAGAAGTCTAAGAGGTTTGTTAAACAGGAACGTTTTTTACGAAAGCCGTGTTGAGTATCTTTATGTTTGTTATTTTTCTCTAAGTGATTTATGAGTCTTTCTCTTATGAGTGTTTTTAGCATTTTACATACAACTGAGGTTAAGCTAATTGGACGATAGTTACTGTGTAGGGATTTGCTGCCTTTTTTAAATATCGGTGTTACGTTGGGTAGCTTCCATGATCAGGCATAGTTCCAGACTGCAAGGATTAATTGAATAGCAATGTCAGTGGTTTGGAGAGCTCATCCTTGGCTTCCTCTAGAACTCTAGGTGAGATTGTATCAGGTCCAGGCGTTTTATTTACCTTGAGTTTATCTAAACAATTCAATACTTCTCTCTCTCTAACGGTGATATTGCTTACAACATCTGAATTATCAATCTGAATCGGCAATGGTGTAGGGATATCACTGTGGTCTTTTGTTGTAAAAACTGATGCAAAGAAGGTATTGAGGGCATTACTCATTTGTACTTCGTCGTTGGTGTATTCTCCATTTTCATCGATTAACGGTCCAACAGTTGAAGTAACTACTTTTTTCTTTCTGATATAACTATAGAATTCTTTCGGATTTGTTTTACTTTGATTCGCAACATGTAACTCCAGGGTCTTTTTACTTTGCTTAATTAACTTTTTGGCTTTGAGTCGTAGCTCTACAAATTTCACCCGTTCTTCGTCATTTTGTGAGGATTTTAATCTATCATTAGCAAACTTTTTAGCTAGCAGACAGTGTGAAATATCTTTATTAACCATTTGGGCTTATTATTATGGCCTGTACGCCGTATTTTCAATGGTATGCAGTCTTGCACTGCTTTTGGGTAAGTGGTTTCAAATAACTCCCAATATGAATTTATGTCGTTATTCTTAATTAAAAAGCTCCAGTCAGTTTCCTTAAACATAGCTCTAAGTTTATGAAAGTTTGCTTTCTAGAAATTAGGGACTTTTTCGATGCTGATATTTGGTTCGTTATTAGTAAACTTTAAAGTGAAAGTTGTTGTACGATGGTCGCCGTTACTGAATTCATCACCAACATTCAAATTCTATATTAATTCTTCTTTTGTTGCAAGTACAAGGTCAAGAACGTTATTACCACGAGTCGGCGATCGAACAAATTGATAGAGTGAACTCTCTTGCAAGTTCACATACAAGTCATGTCCGGAGTGTGAAGTAAGAGTATCGCCCCACTTGGACACAGGTAAATTAAAGTCGCCCAAAATTACGGTATTTTGTGAGTTACTTACATCTGCAATTTGTTCGTAAATTTCTCCGTCAGTTTGCACTGATTGAGCTGGAGGTCTGTATATTAATGCAAAGTATTATATGTGTACCTTTCTTATTCTTTATTAGCACAGATGTGTCGACGTTCACAATTTGAGGTTTTGACAGGAGGGTCGGGTTAAGACTTTCTTTGATATAAAGTAAAACTCCACCTCTATTTCTATTTATTCAGCTTTTCTCAAACATCACATGAACTGGAAGTGAATACTCTGCTAAAAAGTCTCTATCTTCTGTATTGAGCGAAGATTCTGAAAGGCCAATCTCATCATAATTTTCTGTAAACACTAGTTCCTCTAAATCTCAAAATGTATTGCGTATGCTACGAGCGTTAGCATAGAAACCTTTAAAGTGTCGGTTTTAGAACTCACAGAATGCTCTTTAATCGAATTTTTGGGTCTGGTCGGATCTACATTTACATTCATGGCTGTCCTAGGTCCTCGGTCGTTATCCCTGGCGGTTTTGAATTTGGGTCGTGTTGGTGGAGCTTTATCCAAATTCGAGGTTCTTGACAGATTAGCATTTAATGCCTTCGCAGGTTGCCGTCCTTGCTGTCTTCGGTCCTCCTACCTGATTGTCCTGTGCGGAGTCGATTTCTTCTCCGAAAATCCTTCACCGCATCGTTGAGAAGACGATGAGAGAAGGTTAACCCTTTGCCTACTGGCGACGTCTTTTTCATTATATTCTAGCTATATTTAGAGGATTTTGTGAAGGTTAAGAAGGATCTGTGGTAGCAAAAAGGGTTAAGAGAGATAGTTCAAAGCCTGTTAGTTGCTGGAGGCCCTTTTGAAACTGAATAAAATCGTCTATTAGTTGCCAGAATATAGTTAAAAGTCGGTTGCCGGTATAGGACGGATTACAGAAGGAACTGAAGCTGAGAGGAAGGAAGGATTGGAAGGGCGATTGGGGGGTGGCGGTGGTGGGAGGTGAGGACTGATAAGCACGGATATGTATGTATGTACCGTATGTACAGCATATACTCAGACACATGTTTTTTTGTTCTATATGGATGAGAGAGACAAAAGGCAACACTGCCTGTGACGAGTGCATCCCCCAGAGTTGAAAAGGTGACAGGGCCAAAATCAAGGAATGTTCGATCCAAAATGTCTGGACACACGGAGTTTGAAGCAATTTATGTCATAGGATGCAGGAAAGATGGATTCAGGGAGAAAGTTCCAGAGCTCAGGTGTTGAATAGAAGAAAGATTGTGATTATCGTTTCACTCTTGGGTTGGAGAGTTGCGCAGAGTAGGGGTGGGATTGTGCGGCAAGACGGGTGCTACATGCCCTATATAGAGGAGAGCCCGAGAGGGTATACACTGAAAGAGCTCTGAGGAACAATGATAATTGTAATACCTCATAGCTGGGAGTGGCCTACTCGAGACAGAGCCCGAGCAGACACAACATTTAAAGTTCCAGTTCTTAGGGTCCGGGACCACTTTCGCGTTTCCTCGCCCTTTACTCTGTCTTGCCTAGTAGGTGAATTTTACAAGGGGATGAGGATTCCTAGCTCCCTGCCCCCAGAAGGAAAAGTAGAACAATAAAAGAGACAGACATAAACGGCTAAGGTTGGGTAAGGATGGAAGGAAGGAAGGAATGAAGGAGGGAAGGAAGGAAGGGAGGGGGAAGGGAGTAAGGAAGGAAGGACAAAAGGAAGGAAGGATGGAAGGAATGAATGAATGAAGGAAGGTAGGCAGGAATGAAGAAAGAACGAAAGAAAAAAAGAAAGAAAGTAAGGAAGGAAGGAAGGAAGGAGGGTGAGAGAAGAGATCTAAGATAAATATTGAATGAAAAACTTTGAAATGGTGAAAAGTGTGTGTGTGTGTGTGTCTGTCAGTCTGTCTGTCTATCTATTAATGTGTCTTTTCACAAATATTTATATGACTATGTTTAAACTGTATACAAATTTATCTATCTATTTATCTTTCTTTCTAGTTATAATAAATATATCTACCAATTATGTTATATATATATATTATATATATATGCTGAGTATTTTGAATGTTTGCTAAATGCAAGAGATGGAAGAGAAGCAGTGGTTGATGGAGATAGGTTACCCAGGCCACCCAGATGGCTGGGAATGACTGTAAGGATTGAGGAAAATGAGTTGAAAGAAGCAGTGAAACAAATGAAAGCGGGAAAAGCAGAAGGTTTGGATGGTATTGCTGTGGAGTGTATAACGAAGGGTGGAGATGTGATAATAGATTGGTTGGTGAGACTTTTCAATGTGTGCTTTGTGATGTCAAGGGTACCAATAGACTGAAAGAGTGCATGTATTGTGCCGTTGTACAAGGGGAAGGGAGATCAGCAGGAGTGTTCAAGTTATAGAGGTATTAGTTTATTGTCAGTGGTTGGAATGCTGTATAGCAGGGTGTTGATAGAGAGGATAATAACATGTACAGAATTTGCAATAGGAGAAGAACTGCGGTTTTAGGAGGGTGCGAGGGTGCGTGGTTTGCAGTAAGACAGTTATGTGAGAAGTATTTAGAGAAGCATAAGGAGATATTTTTGGCTTTTATGGATTTGGAGAAAGCGTATGATCGTGCGGATCGTAAAGCAATGTGGAAGTTGTTAGGATTTATGAAATTGGAGAACATTTGTTGGAAGCAGTGAAGAGTTTTTATGAAGGGAGCTGAGCATGTGTTAGAGTAGGAAATGGTGAGTTGAGTGAATGGTTTAAGGTAAAGGTAGGGTTGCGAAAGGGTTGTGTATTTATGTTTATAGTGAGGGAGGTGAAAATGAGAAGTATGGGAAGAGGATTGGGTTTAGTAGGAAAGAATGGTAGAGATTGGGATTTAAATCAGTTGCTGTTCGCTGATGACACAGCGTTGGTGGCGGATTCTGAGGAGAAATTGCAGCGGGTAGTCAAAGAGTTTGGTGTGGTTTGTGGGAGGAGGAAACTGAAGGTGAACGTCAATAAAAGTAAAGTAATTGTGTGTAATAGGGGTGATCATAGGGTGAATCTAGATGTGAGGCTGGATGGGGAAATATTGGAACAAGTAGAGTGTTTTAAATATATAGGAGGAACGATAAGCAGGAGTGGAGGTATGGAAGTGGAGGTAAAACATTGTGTGTGAAGGAAGGAAAGTTTTCGGAGCAATGGGAAGTATGTGGAATACGAGAAATCTCGGAATGAAAGTAAAAAGTGCAATGTATCAAGGAATTGTTGTGCCAACAGTGATGTATGGGGCTGAGACATGGGCTCAGAAGAAAAATGAGAGAAGAAAGCTGGATGTTATGGAGATGAGCTGCTTGAGGAGTATGTGTGGAGTTACTCGTAGAGACAGATTGAGGAATGAAGAGATACGTAGGAGAGTGGGGCAGCAGGAACATTTGTCAGCCAGAGTGGACAGAAGGGTGCTGAGCTGGTATGGTCATGTTGAACGAATGGGAGATGAAAGGCTTACAAAGAGAATATATTAGTCCGATACAAGGGGAGATAGAAGGGCAGGAAGACTCCCATTGAGATGGAGAGACTGTAAGACAAGCTTTGGATGATAGGGGAATGACTATAGATCAGGCAAAGGAAGTGGTAATAAATAGGAATGAATGGAGAATGCTTGTGAATAGTTGAGTGAACACGTGGTCATTTGGGGGAAGGGGTCGGGTGCAAGTTGAACTAGATAATAGTCCATCAGGCGCCTGGCCCGGGGAGACGATTAATATGAAGGGTGCACCTGGAAGTGTGGTGGGCGGGCTTGTGGCTTTGGCTCCGCTACATGTCTGCCTGCCGAGATCGGAGCCTCTCCGGGTGGTCGGGGGCTGGGGGAGTGCTGGAGCGACCTTAGTGACCCTGGTCTCTGGGTATTCTCCTGGGTGACCTAGATGTGTGTGAATTTTGTGTTTTGTCTGTGTTTGTTTGCTGTTTTGTCTTGTGTTTTGTGTTTTCCTGTTCTTGCTCTGTCTTGTGTCAGCCACCCCCAAGAAAATACAAACAAAAACAGAATAATAAAATAGAGGAAATTAAAAAAAAAAAAAAAGGAAAAGTGGGGATTGGGCCTGAGCATATATAGGCCTATACATATATATATATATATGTATATATATGTATATATATGTATATATATATATATATATATATATATATATATACAGTATATAAATATATATATATATATATATATATATACAGTATATAAATATATATATATATATATATATATATATATATATATATATATATATATATATATATATATATATATATATATATATATATATATATATATATATAGTTATGAGTACTTCAGCAGTAGATTTTGGGCACTTAAACCTCCATATCAAAAGGAAAAGAATTGACAGGGCGCCAGGCAACATCTTTATTTTTCAAATTTTTGGCTAACCTTAAGCCATCATCAGGAACAACATTCCCTAAAAATAAGTAATATACTATTAGAACAACGCTATTTGTAAAAAATAGGGTAATGATTATCGAATCTATAAAAGGTTAAACTTACTAAATATAAACAATCCTATATTAATGTCTCACTATATATAAAATTAAAATTCATACACTAACCATGTAAAACCAGTGAAGATACCGAAAAGCAAAATAAAGACCATCACAATTGAACCATAACACATATTTTAACCTTTGAATACAAACATTGTTTCCATAAATTCAAAACAAAGTCACAACACAGGCTAATACCATACAACGGATCAAGAAACGATCTCCCAATTTATCTAACACCATTGATTTATCAGTAAGGAAACTATATAATAATATTTCGATAACTAGCAATTAACTTACATAACCCCTGACCAAAAATCCAAACACAAATAATACTCTTAGTCAAAAACATGAAAACACTAATAAACTAAGCCTAAATCAATCTTATATATCATAGCAATACGAGACTGAAATTCAACCCAATCTAGAGATTTAACACAAAAAACACATCACTCCCAATGACAAAAGCAAAAATATTTATGTTTAAACCCATCATTATACTTGACTTACCCAGAAAAGAGTTCTCATCAGCACCAGGAACAAGAGAGAACTGAGGAACCTGAACCAAGAAGCGGCTAAAATAAACTCCCATGAAACAATTTACCAAACAAATGAACCACTAACCATGTTGAACAAACCCTTGAAATTTGACCAAACATATATCAATGAACCACTATTTGCAAGATTGATTTCAGGATTCAGTTTACTAATTAACAACTTCTCACCAATCAATGCATCAGACTGGCTACCCAACCTAGAGACTATCTCAAAATCACCCACACTAAAGAGATGATCCTCTTCACGCGAATGATTTCGAATAGCCGAAAACGCCATAGCCTGTAAAAACTTTCCCGATCTGTAGCTCCTACCCAGGTGTTCAAATATCCTAATTTTGAAGGAACGACTAGTGCATCCCAAATACCTAGCCTCACAGCTAGGACTAGTAAATTTGTATACAATATTTGAACACAGAAAGTCAGGCACGCGATCTTTGAAGCTAAAAAATTACCCAATTCTAAACTTATTGGTGAAAACAAATCTAAAGCTCACAGCAGGAAAACTATTTTTCAGAACATTTAGTGCAATTTTACGAAATTCATTGCTGATAGATCCATAGTAAGGCATTTTAACATAAATTATCTTCTTTTTTACATCAAAATTTGATTGAACACCCTGAGCTTGTTTTACATACAAAAAATGTCTAAGTATACCATTGAATATATCTTCCTTATAGTTATTAAGCATAAAATATTTCCTTAATTTTTCAATTTCAACATGTAGCGAAACATAGCTGGAGCAAACAGCATAGGCTCTTTCTAATAGTGTCTTTATTGAATTAATCTTAAAAATCTTAGGGCAGTAGCTAAGCCAGTTTAAACCTAATCCTGTATGAGTGGGCTTTCTATAAACCTCAGTAGCTAATCCCTGATCTGTCTTTATCACTTTAACATCCAAAAATGCTAGTGACCCATTCACTTCATTATCACATGTAAATTTAATATTTTGATGTTGCTTGTTCATATATTCAAAAAAACTTATATTATCTTCTACATCTCGAAATATTAAAAATGTATCATCCACATATCTCCTATAAAATATAGGTTTGAATGATAGGGGACGCTCATCAAGCCACTGAACCTCTTTATTGCATAAAAATGAACCCGCAAACAATGGACCTAGACTTGACCCCATTGAAACTCCATCAATTTGACTATACAATACTTTGTTAAACAAAAAACAAGATTCTGCAGTTACAAACAAGAACAATTTCTTAACTATATCCTTACTAATATTGAAAAAGTTGTTAGAATCATATTCATCCAAAATAATCTCTAAAGTCTCACTCAGAGGAACGTTTGTGAAAAGTGACTCTACATCATAACTGGCAAGAACAAAATGTTTAGGCAACACAAGATTTGAAATTTCCCTCACAAAACTACTAGAATTGAGTACTGTATATTCATTAGTTGTAAGAGGAGCAACTATGGGTTGAAGAAATTTTGCTAAATTATACCCCGCTGTCTTTATAGATGAAACAATTGGCCTGAGTGGAATTCCTGGTTTATGCACCTTTGGTAACCCATATACTACTCCCGGAGCTGAGCCAGACGCATATAAGAAGTTGAAGCTGTCAATACCTATCCTGTCCTTAATAGATCGTAGAATCCTATTTAATTTATCCTCACCTCTGATAATTACATCAAACAATTCACCTTTTATTAGTTTAAATCTGTTTCGGTCACTCAGAATAGTTTCTATTTTTTGCAAATAATCAACTTTATCCATAATAACAACTCCCTTACCCTTATCCGGTTTGACAATGACAATTGAACTATCCTTACCCAAATCCCTAAGCAAATCCAAGTCCTCTTTCCTATGATTTCCTCCTCCTTCTCTGTACATCATCATTGTCCATCTCCTCATCATCATACTCTCTCTCATCTTCCTCGCTCTCTTCAGCTGACCTTGATGCAGGTAGATGCATTGGAAGAACAGGTCGTGTATGGCGGCCAGGGCAACAGCGGCCATCCACCAATTCCCATCCATGTCCAAGTGGCGAGGGCTGGCGCTTCAGCAAGGGATGGCGCACAAGATACGACAAGTAGTTGGCACAGAGGCAATGTTGGCATAGGCTATCAGCATCTTGGGGGAGACGGATTCATTATTTCTTTTTCATGCTCTTCCACTTCACTGCACGGGCCTCAGCCATGGTGCTACACTTGTGGTCAACATAGATGACATGTCGTGTGAACTTGAAGGGTTCCTCTACCACTTCCTCTTCAATTTCAAGGCTATCTCCACACCGTGAAAGCTTTTCTCGTGACACAGGGCTATTCGCCACCTCGTCATACGCTGACTTCTTACCCTTGCCGTAGAAACCTGAGTTGGCATCGCATCCTGTCATACAGTGCAGCTGCACAATACAGTATGCCATGTCGTCAGTTACCAGATCACTGCAGACGATCATCTCCTGTTTTCTCTTGATGTAGAGCATACCAGGCAGCTGCTTTGAGATTAATGCTGCTGCAACATAGGCATCAGTATCAGTGACATCAATGACGACAGGCCCACTATAGCCTGACTCACGCAGGACTGCAAAAGTGGAGAAGAGGACAGTGTCCGCCTCAGACTGATCAAAGCTGTAGTTCTGAATTGGTTGCTGGGTCGACAAGTTGGTACAGTGGGATCCAACAGAGTTAGCACTCTCTGCTTCAACAGTTTGTGCAATGTCAGTCAGGTAACTGCATATAAATTGTTGAAGCCGCCCCTTGTTATTAACACTACAGATCAGCGTGTTGAATGCTTTGGCAAAGAGGAATGGGTCATCCAATTGCATGTAGGTGTTTGGGACATGTGCCTTACCCTGTGCCCACAGGTCTCTCTCGTCATCTTTAGTTGAGTATGCTGCATCATATGGGTCATTCACACAGAAGATACGGTCAGCATCACCATGGCGGGAAAGGATAATGGAAAACAGCTTGTGGACCAATCTGACCAATTGTATGGGGTGCCATCTGGCGTTTGTCGATCTTCTGCTGATGGAGTGGCCATTCTCCAGATCATTCCCATGTCAACGAGAGCAATGTAGGATCCATGCAGATTTACAGATTGCAGAGAGAACTTCTGGATGAGTTGACTCTTCTGAGTCTTCCTGTATGTGCTGTTGTAGTTGAATAAGGCCCCACACTCCTCGACAACACGATGTTCCAATAACTCAGGGAGGTTCACAAGTTGACTGACCTCAACCAGATCGATAACTGCCTTGAAAGCGCTTCGCTCCATCTCAGCAGCTCTCACTTTGATGTCCTCTCCAGCTTTCTCCTTGCCTGCCCCCTTGGCAAGCGTTTGCTGCGAGGGACAGGTGCATATAGGGAAGTATTCTTACTGAACACCCGCTTTTGCAAGAACCAGGTCAACTTCTCTTCTCCTACAGCATAGGCTGAGTTGAAGTCTGAAACAAGCTCATCAGTGGCAGGTATGGCTCACTGTAGGGTGCGGAGGGTAGGTGAGGCCGGGTTGAATGGCAACGAGTCAAACTCCTTCATGCATGCGACCAGATTCTGTACGCACTGCTCATCTTGTTGCATCCGTTTTGGGCTACATTCAGTGTGCTTCTTCTTGGCTTCTTTTCTGTTGGCCAGAACATTGTGAGCTGTCCGGATCTGGGCCACATTATTCACATGCCTGGAGTGTACCAGCAGCTGCTTCTCATTCTAGAGAATGGCCCTACCGGCCTACCCTCATCACACAAGGTAATAACTAAAAAAATTTTTTTTTGCTCTACTGGATGGTGGCCATCTTGGATTTTGGGATCAAAATGATGTCAAAACGTCAAACTGATGTCAGAATCAGAATCCTCATGGTCAAATTACCCCAAAAAGTGTCTTTATACATGACTCTAGGTGCTGTACATTTTTCAAGCTGGCAGCCGGAGGCAATTTTGGATTTGGTCGTCTGGCGAAAAATGCTGGAATTTTTGCAAGGGACCTGGGAGTGAATTTTTTAATAAAAGGTTCATAGAAGTCAAATCAGTCATCAAAACATATTAGCCAGAGAATGGTCACGGAATTGAGGCTCTGGACACAACTATGGTGAAGAGAGTAGTGAAGGAAAGTAAGAGAAGAGTAGATGAGGAATTTGGAAGGAATCTGAGTGTAAAATGGAGGGAGTGTAAGAAACTGTTCTGGAAAGAAGTCAAGAAAGATAGGGAAGGTTGCAAGGGAAACAGTAAGGGTGTGAAAGATAAGAATGGGAGAATGCTAGCCGAGAAGCAAGAGAGAGTCGAAAGATGGAGGGAGTACTTCAATGAGTTGCTAAATGTAAGGAATGAAGAGCCAGCAAACATAGTTAGTATGGGAGGGAGAAGAGGAGAAGTAGTGGAGGAGGAGGTGGGGATCATGAGGTCAGAAGTGTGGGAAGCTATGAAAAGAGTGAACTTGGGGAAAGCACCAGGAACAGAGGGAGTGTGTGGGGAAATGTTGAGGTATGGTGGTGAGATAGTGATCGAATGGGTATGAAAGGAATGAAAATGTGCAAACTAGCATGGGAGAATGGGAATGCACCCGTGACTGGAAGACTGGCATAATAGTTTCCCTATATAAGGGCAAAGGGGAAAGAGGAGTGTGTGGTAACCACCGAGGAATATGTCTTTTAAGCGTAGTAGGGAAGGTGTACAGTAGGGTAGTGATTGAGAGAGCGAGAGTGAGAACAGAGAAATGGATAGGTGACGAGCAGGGAGGTTTTAGGAAGGGAAGAGGATGTGTAGATCAGATTTTTACCATGAATTGTGTTGTGGAGAAATATCTGGAGAAGCAACAAAAGGTGTATGTTGCCTTCATGAACTTGGAGAAGGCCTATGACAGATGGGATAGAGAAGGCATGTGGAAAGTACTTAGAATATACTGAGTAGATGGCAAATTCCTGAAAGCAGTGAAGAGCATGTATGAGGGTGCAAAGGTGGTAGTACGTGTGGAGAATTAGCAGAGCATTTTTTTTTTACCTGAGTATTAGGTTGAAACAGGGGTGTGTGACGCCCCTGTGGTTGTTTACTGTATATATGGATGGAGTCATTAAAAAAATACTAGGAAGAGCAGTGGATGTTGGTGTACAGCTGAAAAGGGAGGGAAATGAGTGGAAGCTGCCTATACTACTGTTTGCGGATGATACAGGTGATGAGCGATAATGAATGGGAGTTGCAGGGACTGGTAAATGAGTTTGGAACAGTTTGTGAAAAAAGGAATTTGAAGGTAAATGAGGGGAAGAGCAAGGTTATGGTCTTCGAAATGGGTGAAGTCATAGAGTGTGAGGTGAAGTTGAATGGTCAGGCTATGGAGAACTTCAGCTTTTTTAAGTATCTGGGCAGTGTGTTGAGTATAGATGAGACTATGGATGAAGAAGTGCGGGAGAGGGTGCAACAGGGGAAGAGGGTTGTAGGAACGTTGAAAGCAGTAACAAGAAATAGGGTGGTCAGTATGGAAGTGAAGAAGTCCTTGCATGACAGTGTGGTAAATCCGACACTAACTTATCGACCACCATCCCGCATCCAGTGCGCATGCGTGAAGCGGTTACCCCCTTTCTCTCTCCTAGTTTACCCTTCCACCAATAGCAGACTTTTGCCCCCTGTTTTCCGCCTCCTCTGATCCTCCACCCTCTATATATACCCTTCCTGTTTACCTTTTATATCATTCCTTCCTTACTTGATAATGCTGGTTGTCCAGTGAAACGCGTCGTATATCCTGTATCTTCATGTACTTTAATGTAACCCTGTACCACCATGAATTTTGCTCATCTCCTTCATCTACTTCCTGCCACCCAGCGAAAACTCATCAGAGACCTGGAAACTTTGAATAATAAAATTTCCAACGCAGAAATTGCCATTTCTTTCAACCTCGTATGTATTAAAGAAAAAAAAAAAAAAAAAAAAAAAAAAAAAAATATATATATATATATATATATATATATATATATATATAAAGGGTAGCAGCAAACAACATGGTGCAGGAAAAAAACTATGACCAGGTGAGGGGGCCAGTACTTTATTTAGCAGTCAGACAAACGTGTCGACACTCGTGTGTCATCTTCAGTGTTCAAGAAAACAATAATAAAACATATAGCAAATATTTAAAATAAAGTCGCGAAAAGGAAAAGCGAGTGTATTATAACTAAAAATGTAGCCTCAACATAGCTACACTGGGAAATATTTAATGTAGCCTCAACATAGCTACACTGGGAAATATTTAATGTAGCCTCAACATAGCTACACTGGGAAATATTTAATGTAGCCTCAACATAGCTACACTGGGAAATATTTAATGTAGCCTCAACATAGCTACACTGGGAAATATTTAATGTAGCCTCAACATAGCTACACTGGGAAATATTTAATGTAGCCTCAACATAGCTACACTGGGAAATATTTAATGTAGCCTCAACATAGCTACACTGGGAAATATTTAATGTAGCCTCAACATAGCTACACTGGGAAATATTTAATGTAGCCTCAACATAGCTACACTGGGAAATATGTAATCACAATGGATATGTAGAGGGACTGCCGAAAGGCAGTTATTAAGGGGGGGTCTTTCTTTAACAATATATATAGACTCTAAAATCCTAAGGTTCCCGGTATTACAGGAGTCAAGAATGCTAAAATCTTTATAGCTTACAGCATTCTTGACTCCTGTAATACCGGTAACCTTAGGCTTTTAGAGTCTCTATATATTTTTAAAGAAAGACCCCCCCCCCTTAATAACTGCCTTTCGGCAGTCCCTCTACATATTGTTACGCTGGCCAGCTTGCCAGAATGTGCTCGTACTCGCTAGCGCTCGCCAGGGCAGTGGAATGGGCTATAATAATCGTAGAACGATGTTCTTTCTTTCCTAGTATTCATGTAGTCACAGCCAGATCAGTGGTGGTCTTTATTCTTGTCTGTGACACATGGAAGTATTTTATATCAGTGATAGAGTATAAGATATGCAGTGTGAAGTTAAGGAGAAAGAGCGAGGTAGGCAGCGAGGTTGTATTATGTGCGTGTGTATGTATGTGTGCCTCCCTCGCTCGCGCGGGCTTTCCCACGCCCTTGAATGGCTGGCGGACCTGGCACGTCCTAGGACGCCTGCATTTCATGAAGTAGTGGTCTGTGATTGGGTGCTGCTGTCCTAGTGTTGGTGCTGGGGGGGTCCCCGCCGCGTGTCTCCTGCAGAGCTTGGCATGGTGTGCTTGGTCCTAGACGTCCCTTGCAATCTGTCCCCAATCTAACCCCCTGTACTGCTGTTTCTCTCTCTGAACTTCTTCTTTTCCATTACTTCTCATCTTTATTCAATTACTTATCCCTTCTGGTTCTGCATACGACTTCCATAGTCGGCCAGTCGTATTACCAGCACCAGTTCTCACATATATGTTTTGCACTAGCTTTAGGGATTATTAGTCATAGTCACATGAGTCATATTATCATTGGATGCTTCTAATTATTGAGTTGTTCTTTGTTACTATTTAATGCTAGACAGTGGAGGGTATTAGTCCATGAGCCAAGACCCGAATTTTGGGATATCGGTACCACCCGGGGTGACTAATTCTCTTAGGTGTTTTTAGCTTGCTACATGTCTCTAGTTTATGTTTTGATATGATAGCCCTTGCACATTGGTAGCTTAATGGTCGTTATCACTTCTTGAATAGACATACCCTACCGAAAATTCCGATTTTTTTTAAAATGTCAAATTTGGGGACAGGAATGCCTAAATGTCAACAAAATGCATATAGTAATTGTCACATTTAATACAAGTCCTGTAAATACACACTAAGCATGCCATGGGCTTGTACATACTATTATGGCAAATTACTACTCCTAAATATCATCTACGTCAGACTCGGAATCTGACTGTTGTGCCACCGGCTCTTCTTCAATAGCCTTGTTCTGACATGTCTGTAACCTGCACATGTCCGTGTATTTTAGACCATTGCTGAGGCAAGTACACTTAGGGAGTTCGCATGACCGCACACACTTGCAAGACAGTAGCTGCATAACAGCATCTGGTGCTGGTGAGCCTCGCATCCAGTTGACGGCAAGCTTACCGTCCTCATCTGTCATCCAACCGCAGTCTGTTGGGTTCGCAACAAATGGCTGGCTCTGAAGACTTCTCCTCCAGATCGCAGCCTGGTAGTTTGCACGCAGTGCATGCATGAAGAGGCAGTCCTCACAAGGAGGGAGTTGACTTGACTCTACCTCTCCACGTCTTGCACAGAACAGCTCATACCGAAGCTTGTTTACCTTAGTTGTGTGGGTAGATGGTAGGTACATGTGGCAGGTGATTTCCTGTAGCTTCTCAAAGAGTTCAGGAGACACTTCCCATGAGCGTCCAAGTTCGTGAAAAGCATGCTGGTATGTCTTGTCCATCTTCACCTGCTTGAGTGTCGTCATCTTCCCTCGGCCAGCGAATGCACTGACGGTATCACAGCCTGTAAAGGCATGCATACCAATCAATGAATCACACACGCTGCCTCCCAGTGTGCGGCTCAGTGTGGTGATATCCAGGAATCTTGTCCGGTTCTTCGTCCCGCACTTCTGGAACAGATGGGATGGGATCTTGTGGCACATGCCAAGACACAACACCATGACGTCTGTATCTTCTGCAGTGATGATGACAGACTTGTTCCCAGATTCTGCTGCATGAAGTGCATGGAGAAGAAGGCGTGTGTCTGCTTCTTCTTGAGTTGACTTAAGCTCAGGAGCCTCTTCCCACTGCTCTTTGGTGATCTTGAAGCAGCGCTGCTCACATGTGACATACAGCTCCTTGTCCTTGAGCTTCTCCCTGTGCTGTGGTGCCTTCCATTCTTCTACCAAGAACTTGATAAGACTTGCCTTGTTGGAGGAACTACCGAGTAACTTTCTCCACTGCTGGATGTTGTGCCCAGGTTGAATGTTCTTGAAATGAATTCCTGTGCCTGCACTTCTTTTGGCTCGTTCTGCATCCTTGATGGATGTCTCCTTGTAGATATCAAACACAACATCAATGCGCCTGCTCTTAGCACCTTCATGAACAGCGTGACTCAGTGCTGTACCTGCAAGCTGTGAAAAAGTTTTGTCGTTTCCCTTCAGTTTGTGGACCAGGCTCATCCCATCAATTATGGTAGCAGAGGGCTCGGGTATCACTTCTGCAGGAGAAAACATTCCTCTCTAACTCCTTTGCGAGGGCAGCCTTGTTGGTCTTGCGGAGAGACCCATCACCGCTGGCAAGTGCCCAAGGCAAAGGCCCCAGGGGATGAGCCAAGACATCACTCATTTTGAGCTTTCTGTTCTCGGCAACAAGGATCATCTGGCCAAATAGGTTCCTGTCAGCCTTTAAGATAACCTCCTTGGCATGGTCTTGTGAGCGTGGCTTCATTCTGATGTTAGTGAACGTTCTCAGTTTCGTCTTCGTCATCGTGTCATGAAACTGTATAGTTGGCGTATCGATCTCCAGGCGCTCTTCCTTGAAGGCTTGATATGCATCCTCTCCTATTCTGTAGGCCCCTAGAAGGTCTTTGACAACTTCTGGTGGTGCCATAGTCGCAGTTGACAAACTGACAAGATCTTCTTGCTCTGCGTTGAAGGGGTTCAACCAGCTGGTCTCCATCAGTTGAACTAAAGATTGGACATCGGCCTCATCTCTTCTAATCCTGGGCATCTGTAGGTCTGGGTGGCTGAAGTCAGTATACTTTTGGCCTACTACCATAGTCCTGAGCTGCCTTAAGTACCTGCTGCGATACTCCGATGTCAGGTAGTACCTGGCGACAGCTCCGCCTTTCAGGCTGAAGCCTTTTGTGCCCCCTGGTGTCTGGGTGTCTTTGTTGATCGTCTCTTCGATTGTCTGGTCCACAGGGATCCGTCCAAAGGGATTCTTGCTACCGATCTGGACCGAAAAGCCACCTTGCATGAAGTGTTCATGGACCTCTGGGTGTTCAATGGGCAGTCGAGACATCAAGGCATAGTAGTAGGTTAGGAACCGGGCATAGTTCACTTTGTCATAGGCAAAACACCACGGTATCATCTGTCGGATTGCTCCTAGGTGGAGCATCCAGTTGCCTTCTCTGGAGGCTCGAATTAAGTCCAGCATGATCTCAACCATGTCCAGGTATGACATCCAGAATGCTGAGAGGTTGTGTTCATCTCTGAGGGTCTCAAGATAAACTTGGAAAAGCTTCATGATATGTGTGCATGATTCACTCTCCATCAGCTCTTGAAAGAGTCCCTGAGACACATTGCTGTGAAAGCTGTTGATGTCCTTCAGTGTTTCATCTAGATGGTGTATGTCCCTTGAATGGTTTTCTTCTAGCCATGAAAGGAAGCCTTTCCATGCAAGCCTCATCAGTGCTTCATACACGAGCTTGTGTAGTCTCACTGCTCTGTTGTACCTCTTGCCGTTCATCACTCCTGACACTGATCCTTCTGCGATGATACCTGATTCCACACACAGATCTCTAAGACCTGCATCTTGAAACCTCTTTCCTATGGTGGAGATGAGATTACAGATTGTGTGGAAGACGCCCATCCTGATGATAATGTTCTTGAACTTCTCTTGTTTCCAGATAACTTCGGCAGCTTTGGCATAGAGTGCTTGATCAAACACGCACACAATCTTGTTAAGCTGTAAGGACTGCATGATAGCATGCGTTTGTTCCAAGATTTCATTAACGGTGGACATTCTGTTGCGGGAGCATTGATAGTGGGCAGGTAGCTTACAGTGTCCTGAACCACTGCAATGTCTCTGCGCATTTTGATGTTGAACCCAGTCCAACTGCTGATGGACTGGTCCTCATGGTCTGACATTCGAGTAAGAAGCCAGATATGGTTCTTTGTCTATGAATCCTGGACTTCCTTGGTAGTGTCGACATATGCAGTCTCAATCCTAGGTGGCCCTGCCCGCCGCCCAACATTGTATATTGGCAGCATTGATGATGTCTGAGTGATGCTTCTTATCTTGGACTTGGTAATCTCTGGCAGGACTTTCTCTGGCACAGAGCCTGCAACCTTGGACTGGACAGCAATGCCATTGACTCTATGAGAAGTACCTGCTCCACTTAGGGTCTCTTCAAGTCGGTCAATGTTATCCCAGGCCAGGGTTGTGAACACACCAGGGTAGATGTTTGCTGGCAGTGGAATGTCATCCTTTGAGCATTCCAGCTTCTGGATACAAAGGGCTGTATCGATCTCCTCAAACATTGAGTAAGACACACAGTGACCAAGACGATTCAGAGTTCGGATCAGTTCTGTGTTTCCTGTCAAAGACTTTACAGCATTGGTCAGCAGTACGTGCTTGGGTGGTTTTGTCTTGCCACTGGTAACAGCAAAGACCAAGTCACTGCCAAAGGAAGTGGCAAGACGTTGAGCTCTTTCAGAGGGAGTTTCACACTCACACTCTCCTGTCAGCAGGGTGTGCAGGAATTGAGTGACTGCTGCAGGAATGACATTCTGATCTGTATCGGGAGGCCATGGCTGACTCACATCTTGTTTATTGATCTCATTCCTCAGCTGCATTCCTGCTTTGGTTAAGACATCTTCAGAGTTAGCTGCTCTTGCTTCTTGCAGGTCTTTTGCCATTTTGTGTGCTTGCCGGGCAAGGTCGTCCATTGAGAGGCTGCGTGGATAGATTAGAAGCTTTCCTTTCTCATCTGGGACAAAGCGTAGTGATTCTCCAAACTCGGTTTCAATCTTTCGGCGAACATGTTTCTTTGTCGCTGGTTTCAGTTGGATAATACCACGGGACATCATGGATCTCTCAAGCCTAGATGTGAGGTTTGTCATAGGCAGTACCTCTGGGTTGGGGAATAATTTGGTCCTTATATACAAGCAGAGTTCCTCGAGGGCTTCTGTCTCAACCTCTTCTCTTCCTGAAGACTAAACCAAGGATTCTCTGGTTGAGTTTCCTTATTGCTGCTCTGCGAATCTCATCTGCTCGTAGCTCAACACACTGTATGAGTGGCTCCCTTGTCTTTGTTGTTTTTATGTACTTGCTTGACTTCTCGCAGAAGATACATACTTTGGCATACACCCTGCTAGTACTAGGGGCATCCCTTGATGCCCTCCTCCTGGGGTCGACGCTTGCTGATTCTATCTTGACACCCTTGGCAAGGATAGAATCCAGTGACTTCTTCATTGTAAAGAGACTACGACATTTACGGTGATAATGTATGTGTGGTATTCCTCCTTCTTCAAGGCCCTTGGCTGCTTCCAGGACTGGATCATGCTGCCTGATTTCTGCAGCCCTGAGCAATGTGTTCCAGGAGTCCAAATCCTGTGGTGACACCAGAGCATCGCTGTCATCATCAGAGCAGTGGATGATACAGTCGATCCGTGCTCTCTTCCTCGCAGATGGTTCCATCCTGCCGTCAAACAGTCGACACACACCTGCAAAAAATATCACCATTAAACCATGAACAAACAAACACATTACATGGAAACCACTCTACATATGTTTGCTCCTTCCAATAATAAATTATCCCCAAAATATAACAAAAATCCCCAAATATGAAATAAACCCCTAAATATGGAGAAACTTGAAATACACATCGGAATAATTCTTGTAGAGAATCAAATAAGCTACAAGAGCTGTTAGAATATATTTTTCAATGTTCCCCATATTTAAGGATTTATTCTAGATTTAGAGGAAAATACCCAAAATATAGAGTATATTCCGAAATATGAGGAAATTTGAAAAATACCTAGGAACAACTCTGGTAGAGAATATAATTCTACATAGGTGTTCAAAGTTTCGCGATGATTGTGTGATGGATTTTAAAGGAAATGAGGAAAACGCCGAGCGTCACGCTAAAAATCTTTATTTTTGGGTAGCGCCCCTATTGCATCAAAAAAATTAGACTAAGCTACCAGTGCGAGAAGGCTATCATATCTTAATGTACTTACAGTCACTCTATAAACATTTTAGTACCATTCGTGTTTAGTCACCCCAGGTGGTACCGATATCTGGCCTGGCTCATGGACTATATCTTTAGTCGTTGTCTGAGTTATCTACATGGCTAGTCAGAGCCTGTATGACTTCGACGGAGCTAGGTGCCTGTAACCCTTGTGCATAAATTATTTCTCCTTTGCGAGTGTAGCAGTATTTTAAGCGAAGGGCTTTTGCCTACACTTTCTTGTATGCTCGCTACCTCATTGTGTTGACCTTTGTGGAGCGCCAGGGTAAGACCAGATACTTGAGATCTGGACTTACCAAGAGAGCCTCCTAGTCACTAAACGTAACATAAGGGAAATCTGTTCAAGGGGAGACAGTAGGCTACGAGCATGCTTGCGCTCTGCCTAGCCTCCTGGTACCTTTTATGCCGCTGCTAGACTTTATTAGTAATAAAGACAGCATTGTGTTTATTAACTTTAACTGTGTATGCTTTAGGAATTATTCACATATTATTTTAGCCTAGGTTGATGCTTGGTGCACAACCCAGTATGGCTGTTACTTTGGCTAAGGAAGTACTGTTTTGAGTGGCTATTATTAGTGCTGTCACAGAGTTGTTGCACTCCCTTGTTATATATATGTATCCTGCTTATTGGTGTATTTAAGATACACGCTTTGGTGTCCTGCCCCTGCATTATTTCTGTTCTATATTAACGAGCATCTTAGAGCATCAGAAGTTTTCAGAAGATTCCATATCTGTTTGCTGTAGGACTAGGCTTTCAGTGTTTTCATAGAGCATTGAAGAGTTTAGTGTTGAGTACCGACTCACACTAAAGTTAACGTAAGCATATATTTCTTTATTAAATCTTGTTATAGTTTATTCAAGCATTGTTATTACTTAAGAGCATTTCATTAACGTAAAGTACTCCTGTTGTGAGTAGGTTTTGCCGTCATCGGAAAGCCTTTGTAGAAGTGCACTAAACCCAGTTAATTGATACCCCGTTATCCAGTAGACTAACTCTGGAGGGTTTTAAGTGTTTTGTTCACCGGCGTAATAGTTCGAGGGTTTGGAATTAGCGTACCGTTGTTGCAGATATAGCCTATCATCTAGTCCAATATTGAGTGCCCTTGTTTATTTCGTAGTGCCGGTCGTAACAATATCCATTGTGATTAAATATTTCCCAGTGTAGCTATGTTGAGGCTACATTAAATATTTCCCAGTGTAGCTATGTTGAGGCTACATTAAATATTTCCCAGTGTAGCTATGTTGAGGCTACATTAAATATTTCCCAGTGTAGCTATGTTGAGGCTACATTAAATATTTCCCAGTGTAGCTATGTTGAGGCTACATTAAATATTTCCCAGTGTAGCTATGTTGAGGCTACATTAAATATTTCCCATTGTAGCTATGTTGAGGCTACATTAAATATTTCCCAGTGTAGCTATGTTGAGGCTACATTACATATTTCCCAGTGTAGCTATGTTGAGGCTACATTCAATATTTCCCAGTGTAGCTATGTTGAGGCTACATTAAATATTTCCCATTGTAGCTATGTTGAGGCTACATTTTTAGTTATAATACACTCGCTTTCCGCGACTTTATTTTAAATATTTGCTATATGTTTTATTATTGTTTTCTGGAATACTGAAGATGACACACGAGTGTCGACACGTTTGTCTGACTGCTAAATAAAGTACTGGCCCTCCCACCAGGTCATCATTTTTAACCTGCACCATGCTGTTTGCTGCTACCCTGTGTATCCTCTTCATCTGTTACTTGAGGTTCCCCAAGAACAAACCCATCACTGATATATATATACCCGGTATATATATATATATATATATATATATATATATATATATATATATATATATATATATATATATATATATATATATATATATATATATATATATATATATATATATATATATATATATATATATATATATATACTGTTTATATATAAGAAAGACAAAATATTAATAAAAAGAACAACAGTTTATTTTCCCCATTATCAGAAGTTTATGGTCAATAGTTCGGGTGTTGAATGTTCCAATCACGTCCATAGCCAACAATAAGTCCGCTCACATATGGGATGCAGGGCCAAAGTTATAATTACTAAGAGGGTGTGGAAGTTACCACAATAGAAGGGTAAGAAGAAGTGCCTAGGGCCGGTACTATATTCTGTGTTATTGGAACATTGGGGGCTTTTTAGAAGAGCGAGTGGAGAGTTTAGTCTTCAGTACTATTACACTCCTAGTATTATATTCAGTATAGTAGTATATTCTAGTAGTATAATCAGCGTTATTGGAACATTGGAGGCTTTTTAGAAGAGCTAGTGGGGATCTTAACTTTAGTACTATTTAGTACTATTATACTGTAAGAGTCTGTGCATTTTAGGTTGGGCAGAAATATTAACCTCTAACCTCTCATAACTAAAAAATGACTAGAGTAATCGAGCAATATTTCTACCAAATAGGAAGATATGGCCAGGGAATAGGTGTGGAAATTGACAGCTCATTTGCGCTAACCCTTTTTTATTTTAAGAGGTTAGAAGTTACGATTTCTGCCCAACCTAAAACGAACGGACTATAGTAGTAATTTTTTCGAAACTCGACAGTATTAACCCATTGACTGCGGGTGACGTTCCTGAATGTCCTGGCAATTTATAGCAATTTCCAGGCTATAAAAACCTGTGAAAGCCGTAGAAATCGAGTGTCAGTGGGCGGGAACGTGATGGACCCACCTTCGACCCTCAGAGCAGCGAGCCGCTCACTGAGGGAGACTGTGTCTCGCGCGGGTGTCTCAAAACAGTGTTGCCGAGCGAGCGAGTGCTAATAAATAGCGTTTTTTCCGCATGTCTATTGCACCGCTGCGGGTGAACCCGCCCCCCCCCCACCTACGAAGCCTGTTTTGGTTTCATTTTGAAGTTATTTTTGCCTAGTTTTCGGCAGAATACAGTTCATTTATTGCAGATGCTTGATTAATCATTTAGGAGTGCCTGAATATGCCCTAAATAGCCCAAATGTGCCCTCAGCGTAAGTGTTATAGCATTCAATTATTATAATTTAGGTACCCTTAAAATATACGTTTTCTGTTATATGAGGTTACTTCATATTATAAATTTTCTGTTATGTAACGTATATATTATATGTAATGTCTTCATTTACCTTGTATAACAGAAAATTGTATATGAATAACTATACTATAAAATACCAGAGTATTTGCATAGAAATAACCCTTTCAAGCTCTAATACGCGTTTCTGTTCTGTTTCTGGCTACTGTTAGACGATTTTATTCAAATTAGTAACGGCATATGGAAGTCAGAGGATTGATTGAGCGAGTCTTTATCCATTAAATACCCACAGATCCTTCCTAAGCTGCATACAATCGTCTCATGATAGCCAAAATAAACTGCTAAAACGCGTCAGAGCTTCAAGGGGTTAAGATACTGTACTAACAACAACGCAATACATATAGCAGATTCTCTTTTCAATTACAATATTTATATGTTGAGTTTATTCAATGTTTAAACAATAAACTCTGAATTAGTTAGTTATAAAACATTTAGTCAACGTATATCAATGCAAAGCTGTGACTAACAAATATTTAATTAATAAGCAAGTATGGGTTTGTGCTGCCATCTCTCGTGTGCGTCAATCAGTTAATGATTCAGAATGGTGACGTAACTTTTTCCAATCCTTCTTATATTATCCTTCTTATAATATGACGTCACTCTTTCCAATCCTTCTATAATATCCTTCTTGTAATATTTTGGGCACACAAGGGGCTGGGGTTCTCGCAGAGAGGCTCCAGCCCTGACGCTTAACTTAGTGTGCTGGCATAATAATCCAATAGGGTTGATAGCCTCTGAATTCCTATTATAAGTAACTCTCTCTCTCTCTCTCTCTTTCCTCTAACAAACCAACCAGGAGTGTAATGAACTAACTAACAACAAATAAAAAGGTAGGCCAACGGTTGTATCACTTGTTAATTCTCCAGTGTATGTGTGTGTTTGTGTGTGTGTGCGAAACAAGCGAACTGTGGAACTCGGAATCGCTCACTCAGGGACATAAATCGTGGCCTTAAATTTTCGATGCTATCCCGAACTGAATCGAATCTTCTCATTAAGTCTTTACCTAATATTTACATTTCGGAGCTTCGTTTGGCTGCTTCAAGGGTTCATATTGGCCAGGATGTGTGTCTTAGAGTGTACAGGTTCGATTATTAATTTACATATATACAGGATATATTTTATCCAAGCTGTTTAGTGCCGAATTGAATCGCGTTGTTTTGAGAGAGAGAGAGAGAGAGAGAATGTTTGTGTGTGTGTGTGTGTGTGTGTGTGTGTGTGTGTGAGTGAGAGAAAGTAAGAGTGAGTGAGGACAAGTGAGAGTGTGTGTGTGTGTGTGTGTGTCTTAGAATATACAGTTGCGTTCATAAATCGCGGCTCACCAACTTGAATCTGTATCTATCCCTAAAAAGACAGTATCATGCTTAACCCGTTCAGTCCGGTGCCGTCTCTTTAACATTATTCAGGCTACTATTAGACAATTCTATTCAGTTAAAATAGGGCCTTTAACCCACTGGACTACCACAGATCCTTCTTAACCTGTACACACTAGTCTAGATATAGCTAACGTAACATTATAAAGACGTCGCCTGTACAGAAGAGGTTAATTATATCCCCAATGCCTTAGAATTACGCGTCAATGGTTAAAATATTCATATGGGTGTAACCTTATTAACGCACGTAACTATGCACTCTAAGACACACATCCTGGCCCAATATAAACACACAGACAGACAGATAACTTACAGTGTGCTGGCTTAATAACCCAGCAGGTTTGATAGCCTCTGAAGTCCTATTTTAACTAATTAGATAACTTTCATTATTGGGGCTCGTTATATTGCTTACATGAAATGCATGTTGATGCATATTATCGATATAACGTATATTTTGAGAGATTAAACTGATAATTATAAATTACACGGCAACATTTGAACAAACCATTAACGGATATTGGTGGATATCAAAACACCAAAGTCAATCACGTACATGGGTTAAAGTGAGATTTTGATTTAGTTATTAATATATTTAGTCACCGAGTATTTTTTTTTTTCTCGCTAGACCTCCATCAAGCTTAAAATTATCCCACTAAACCCCCCTACGAGATAAATCTGTATATTTTTCGGTAACAAAATGCACCGCCGGTTCCTCATAAATTGCAGGCTCGCTATCGCTGGCCAGGAAAATAAATAGCACGAATGGTTTTAAAATCGCCAAGCTAATGGAGCAAACGTCTTAAAATCTCAAAACTAATGGGGTTAAACGTGAAGGAGAAGGGTACGGTACCCAGAAAGCCCCTCTTAAGTCAATGTATATATATTTATTTTATTTGTTTATCTATTTATTTATTTATTTATTTATTGTTATGTTTGTATATATTTTTATTTTTGTATGCGTTGTGGTCAATTCCTCGAAACTCACACTCATACACACACACCAATGTATCTGTTTATGCTTCTGTATGTTACTGTGTGTGTGTTTGTGTGTACATTATGTGTGTGTGTGTGTGTGTATATGCCATTATACACTCACGCGCACTAAAAGTTGCTCAGGGGTGGGGGTCTTCCTTCCCCTATTTTAAACTGGACAGGTGGAAGGGGGGAGTCGGGTCCAAGTCTACCCCACCTTCCACCCCCTAACTATCCCCAACTCCCCCACCTTTCTTCTCTAGCTGGCAGTTAGTGATCAGCGACGATTGTTCTCATGTATTGCAAATTATTGTTAAACCATCATTGCACATGCTTACAATGGCTAATATTTATAATTTATTAGGCATTTATTAATACAATATAATGTACAATTGTATTCTCAAAATGAGTCTATACACAACTTGGGTTACAGGATTCTCAGCTGTAGTGATCTTCTACCTCTTCTCTCTCTCTCTTAAAACGTAGTCTACGAGGTCAGTTAATTTAAGTTTTTAAAATGTGTAATGCGTTTGACAATGAGGATCATAGCAAAATGTTTAGCCTCAATATGAATACAATACACAACCATGGCTGGCAATTACAATTGAAAAGGTTCAGCACTAGTATTTATAGAAACCGTTTCCCATTTAAGATATGTTCTACTTGGAACAAACTGTCCTCAGAAGTTGTAAACATTTCCTATTTGAGCAGTTCAAGAACACAGTAGCCAGTATATACTGTAGTATTGTGCACACTCTGTAATGAGTGTAGTGCACTAACCAATGTATCTCCTTCCACTTCGAATATTTCCCCGAAATGGACCGCAAGGTCTTTGAGATACTAACTACTCCCTGTAAATCCTTGTAACTCTCTCATAGCAAACACTTTTAACAACCAAGGTATAACGGGTTGCCGGCATTCGATACACATAGAGGAGAGTTGATGGGGTTTGTAGAGGTGAGAGGCTGGGATCACAGATAGAGACTCAAACCTTACTAAAAATTAACACCGACTTTGATGGTAAGTTGAATCGAGTTCTACATTTAATGAATTAAAAACAAAGTGTATAGGCCACATATGATTAAATACAGACCGTTTATAGTATGTATGGTATTGAACACATGGGAGAAACTGATTGAAATGATAAACGAAACAATCAATAACAGTTGCAACGCAGCACTATTCCAGCCAATGTTTGCCTTTAGTCCTTTCCTTTTATGATATAAATGCTCGACTGTGCAAGTAATTTGATAACCTAGGAGTTGATCGTATAGGGCACGTTGGTGTGTATTGCAATAATGGTGAACATAATATCCTGAATACTGTATGAGATTGGATTTAATTACGTTATTATTATATTCAAATCACATAAGTTTTGATCGTAGAGAGTAGTGCAATGAGAGAGAGAGAGAGAGCGAAGCAGATCACTACAGCTGAGATTCTTGTAACCCACGTTGTGTATAGAAACTCATTTTGATAATACAATTATACAGTATATTGTATTAATACATTCCTAATAAACTATAAATGTTAGCCATTGTAAGCATATGCAATGATGGTCTAACAATAATTTGCAATACATGAGAACAATCGTCGCTGATCACTAACTGCCAGCTAGAGAAGAAAGGTGGGGGAGTTGGGGATAGTTTGGGGGTGGAAGGTGGGGTAGACTTGGACATGACTCCCCCCTTCCACCTGCCCAGGGTGGAGTAGGGGAAGAGAGGCCCCACCCCTGAGCAACTTTTAATACGCGTGAGTGTACATAAACATGGAAGCTTATCATGTACTATTGTGGACATAAGTCCTGCTACAGTTGCCCGGCAGAGAATCGCGAATTGTGTTGGTAACATTGGTACCCCCCCCCCCCCCCCCCCACTCGTCTACCCTCTCTCAGCCCTCCTTTCCTCTTTCTTTCCTGTTTCACATCTATAAGCCCCTCCCCTTGGATTGTTTCCACTACCATGACCATAACCAGGGCCCTGACTATAGCCACATAATGATAAATATCACGATAACCTCTCTATCCTTCCTTGCTCTTATTTATCCCTCTATCATCAAATCTATGTATCTCATGCATGCTTTCCAATTCCTCCTAAAATGGAATAACATAAAGTTAAAATAGCAATAGCTTACATAGTTCAAGTTCAGATTTGCCGTTTTATATAAACGTAGCACAATATATAGTTTTATGATCCATTCGAATATGGGAGTATATTAACCATATAATATTATCTACTGTAAGTCAGATACAATGGAGACTTGAATATACTTTGCATTCTCATATTGTAATTCTGTTATGATTAATTAAGCAGATATTATTATGTTCTATCCAACAACCAACTCTACTCCTAAAATCGATTAATGAAATATTACAAACACATGTGGCAGTCCGTGGATTCGAACCCAGGACGCTCACACCGAATATCAACACCTAATGCATTACACCACGAAGGCAGTTAAAGAATGGTGGACACTGCCTACGATTTATTATGCAACTTCGAATCCTGCATATCAATCTAAGCATGTACTGTATACACATCCCAACTGCAACTCACGTAGGCTATGCATATGTGAATGGAAAGAGCAATTAATGGGGCCTTAACCACTAGGGAAGTCCTCTCGATAAATTACTCCTGAACCAATATCAATTATTATGTTCTATCCAACAACCAACTCTACTCCTAAAATCGATTAATGAAATATTACAAACACATGTGGCAGTCCGTGGTATATAAATATTACAAACACATGTGGCAGTCCGTGGTATATAAATATTACAAACACATGTGGCAGTCCGTGGTATATAAACACATGTGGCAGTCCGTGGTATATAAATATTACAAACACATGTGGCAGTCCGTGGTATATAAATATTACAAACACATGTGGCAGTCCGTGGTATATAAATATTACAAACACATGTGGCAGTCCGTGGTATATAAACACATGTGGCAGTCCGTGGTATATAAACACATGTGGCAGTCCGTGGTATATAAACACATGTGGCAGTCCGTGGTATATAAACACATGTGGCAGTCCGTGGTATATAAACACATGTGGCAGTCCGTGGTATATAAACACATGTGGCAGTCCGTGGTATATAAACACATGTGGCAGTCCGTGGTATATAAACACATGTGGCAGTCCGTGGTATATAAACACATGTGGCAGTCCGTGGTATATAAACACATGTGGCAGTCCGTGGTATATAAACACATGTGGCAGTCCGTGGTATATAAACACATGTGGCAGTCCGTGGTATATAAACACATGTGGCAGTCCGTGGTATATAAACACATGTGGCAGTCCGTGGTATATAAACACATGTGGCAGTCCGTGGTATATAAACACATGTGGCAGTCCGTGGTATATAAACACATGTGGCAGTCCGTGGTATATAAACACATGTGGCAGTCCGTGGTATATAAACACATGTGGCAGTCCGTGGTATATAAACACATGTGGCAGTCCGTGGTATATAAACACATGTGGCAGTCCGTGGATAGCAAACACATGTGGCAGTCCGTGGTATATAAACACATGTGGCAGTCCGTGGTATATAAACACATGTGGCAGTCCGTGGTATATAAACACATGTGGCAGTCCGTGGTATATAAACACATGTGGCAGTCCGTGGTATATAAACACATGTGGCAGTCCGTGGTATATAAACACATGTGGCAGTCCGTGGTATATAAACACATGTGGCAGTCCGTGGTATATAAACACATGTGGCAGTCCGTGGTATATAAACACATGTGGCAGTCCGTGGTATATAAACACATGTGGCAGTCCGTGGTATATAAACACATGTGGCAGTCCGTGGTATATAAACACATGTGGCAGTCCGTGGTATATAAACACATGTGGCAGTCCGTGGTATATAAACACATGTGGCAGTCCGTGGTATATAAACACATGTGGCAGTCCGTGGTATATAAACACATGTGGCAGTCCGTGGTATATAAACACATGTGGCAGTCCGTGGTATATAAACACATGTGGCAGTCCGTGGTATATAAACACATGTGGCAGTCCGTGGTATATAACCCCATGTGGCAGTCCGTGATATATAAACACTGGCAGTCCGTGTATAGCAGTCCGTGGTATATAAACACATGTGGCAGTCCGTGGTATATAAACACATGTGGCAGTCCGTGGTATATAAACACATGTGGCAGTCCGTGGTATATAAACACATGTGGCAGTCCGTGGTATATAAACACATGTGGCAGTCCGTGGTATATAAACACATGTGGCAGTCCGTGGTATATAAACACATGTGGCAGTCCGTGGTATATAAACACATGTGGCAGTCCGTGGTATATAAACACATGTGGCAGTCCGTGGTATATAAACACATGTGGCAGTCCGTGGTATATAAACACATGTGGCAGTCCGTGGTATATAAACACATGTGGCAGTCCGTGGTATATAAACACATGTGGCAGTCCGTGGTATATAAACACATGTGGCAGTCCGTGGTATATAAACACATGTGGCAGTCCGTGGTATATAAACACATGTGGCAGTCCGTGGTATATAAACACATGTGGCAGTCCGTGGTATATAAACACATGTGGCAGTCCGTGGTATATAAACACATGTGGCAGTCCGTGGTATATAAACACATGTGGCAGTCCGTGGTATATAAACACATGTGGCAGTCCGTGGTATATAAACACATGTGGCAGTCCGTGGTATATAAACACATGTGGCAGTCCGTGGTATATAAACACATGTGGCAGTCCGTGGTATATAAACACATGTGGCAGTCCGTGGTATATAAACACATGTGGCAGTCCGTGGTATATAAACACATGTGGCAGTCCGTGGTATATAAACACATGTGGCAGTCCGTGGTATATAAACACATGTGGCAGTCCGTGGTATATAAACACATGTGGCAGTCCGTGGTATATAAACACATGTGGCAGTCCGTGGTATATAAACACATGTGGCAGTCCGTGGTATATAAACACATGTGGCAGTCCGTGGTATATAAACACATGTGGCAGTCCGTGGTATATAAACACATGTGGCAGTCCGTGGTATATAAACACATGTGGCAGTCCGTGGTATATAAACACATGTGGCAGTCCGTGGTATATAAACACATGTGGCAGTCCGTGGTATATAAACACATGTGGCAGTCCGTGGTATATAAACACATGTGGCAGTCCGTGGTATATAAACACATGTGGCAGTCCGTGGTATATAAACACATGTGGCAGTCCGTGGTATATAAACACATGTGGCAGTCCGTGGTATATAAACACATGTGGCAGTCCGTGGTATATAAACACATGTGGCAGTCCGTGGTATATAAACACATGTGGCAGTCCGTGGTATATAAACACATGTGGCAGTCCGTGGTATATAAACACATGTGGCAGTCCGTGGTATATAAACACATGTGGCAGTCCGTGGTATATAAACACATGTGGCAGTCCGTGGTATATAAACACATGTGGCAGTCCGTGGTATATAAACACATGTGGCAGTCCGTGGTATATAAACACATGTGGCAGTCCGTGGTATATAAACACATGTGGCAGTCCGTGGTATATAAACACATGTGGCAGTCCGTGGTATATAAACACATGTGGCAGTCCGTGGTATATAAACACATGTGGCAGTCCGTGGTATATAAACACATGTGGCAGTCCGTGGTATATAAACACATGTGGCAGTCCGTGGTATATAAACACATGTGGCAGTCCGTGGTATATAAACACATGTGGCAGTCCGTGGTATATAAACACATGTGGCAGTCCGTGGTATATAAACACATGTGGCAGTCCGTGGTATATAAACACATGTGGCAGTCCGTGGTATATAAACACATGTGGCAGTCCGTGGTATATAAACACATGTGGCAGTCCGTGGTATATAAACACATGTGGCAGTCCGTGGTATATAAACATGTGGCAGTCCGTGGTATATAAACACATGTGGCAGTCCGTGGTATATAAACACATGTGGCAGTCCGTGGTATTAACACATGTGGCAGTCCGTGGTATATAAACACATGTGGCAGTCCGTGGTATATAAACACATGTGGCAGTCCGTGGTATATAAACACATGTGGCAGTCCGTGGTATATAAACACATGTGGCAGTCCGTGGTATATAAACACATGTGGCAGTCCGTGGTATATAAACACATGTGGCAGTCCGTGGTATATAAACACATGTGGCAGTCCGTGGTATATAAACACATGTGGCAGTCCGTGGTATATAAACACATGTGGCAGTCCGTGGTATATAAACACATGTGGCAGTCCGTGGTATATAAACACATGTGGCAGTCCGTGGTATATAAACACATGTGGCAGTCCGTGGTATATAAACACATGTGGCAGTCCGTGGTATATAAACACATGTGGCAGTCCGTGGTATATAAACACATGTGGCAGTCCGTGGTATATAAACACATGTGGCAGTCCGTGGTATATAAACACATGTGGCAGTCCGTGGTATATAAACACATGTGGCAGTCCGTGGTATATAAACACATGTGGCAGTCCGTGGTATATAAACACATGTGGCAGTCCGTGGTATATAAACACATGTGGCAGTCCGTGGTATATAAACACATGTGGCAGTCCGTGGTATATAAACACATGTGGCAGTCCGTGGTATATAAACACATGTGGCAGTCCGTGGTATATAAACACATGTGGCAGTCCGTGGTATATAAACACATGTGGCAGTCCGTGGTATATAAACACATGTGGCAGTCCGTGGTATATAAACACATGTGGCAGTCCGTGGTATATAACACATGTGGCAGTCCGTGGTATATAAACACATGTGGCAGTCCGTGGTATATAAACACATGTGGCAGTCCGTGGTATATAAACACATGTGGCAGTCCGTGGTATATAAACACATGTGGCAGTCCGTGGTATATAAACACATGTGGCAGTCCGTGGTATATAAACACATGTGGCAGTCCGTGGTATATAAATATTTGGAGTAACCATGTATTTCACAGTTGAAGTTTTTATTCAGTACTATTAACAGAGATCATTGACCCACACATATAATGGGTTCCTTGATTCAATGCATTGCATATTGGTATTTTTAAGTATATGGTTATAGGTGTGTATTCTCAATAATCGTCTGTCAACCCGCCTCCCCCTTCACTACGGTACGCTCACACTAATCTATTAATATTTCGTAACTAGTCAACTCAAACAAACGGACACACACATTAGTGTGACATTACATTACACATACTTGCATGATATGATCATACTTGAGGAGGTTTGACGTCTTTCAACTGCCTCAGCGAGCGCTGCTACCTCCGAGATTAACCCCTTCCGTACCAGGGTTGGGTCTAATTTTAATTTAGATATATTTTGACAATTGTATGCAGTTAAGGAAGGATCTGTGGTATTAAGAAGAGTTAATTGAGATGGTATAAAACCGTTTAACTGTTACACTTCCTTCTTTACTGAATAATACTGTTTATAAATAACTATACTCCATTCACTGGAAAGGTTGAAATTAAAGTGTTGGGTGAGGCCACCTGTAAGTGGTGAAGGGAGCACTACGGTTCTCGCTCCTTCCGAGTGGATAAATGGTTCTTCTTGTCCCTTCGATTAACATAAACAAATACATAAGTGCAGTTCAGTCAAGTACAATATTAACATAAACAAATACATAAGTGCAGTTCAGTCAAGTATAATATTAACATAAACAAATACATAAGTGCAGTTCAGTCAAGTACAATATTAACATAAACAAATACATAAGTGCAGTTCAGTCAAGTACAATATTAACATAAACAAATACATAAGTGCAGTTCAGTCAAGTACAATATTGGATTGCATGTAATTACACCTAATTAATTTCGACTGTTTCATCATAACGTTGGGGCAAAATGCCAATTTGGCATGACATTTGGGTATATTAAATAAGGCAGTTGACACGAAATATTAAGTCAAACATAAGGCGGTGGAAATGTGTAAGTCAAAACAGACTATAATTCCTTAAACATGACATATTTATAGAACTAAAATATACTGTATAATATCTATATTAATCACGAGTGAAGTAGCTTAAGGGATGTCGTTGTCTAGCAGATGAATGTCAATATCATAGAGCAGAGGGCCTTGGTGAATCTTACCTAGACCATGAAAACATACTTTTTATTTACCTTTTCGGTTCCAGGGGACATCTTATATATTTCACTATAGCTATGTTCAAACTATTATATATTGATAAGAAAGGGGCTGTTGTAGTTAAGGTATTATTTTCGATAGTCAGTATCATTTTAAATAGCAGACGACTTCTTTAGCTCAATACAATCGTCAAATATTTGCCAGAATTGGATGAAAAGAATATCACCGCTACTGAATGAGTTAAACCTCATAATTGTAGCGTTAATTGGATGAAGAGACTCATACCCATACCATTTTAATAAACACCAACCATAGAGACTTATATATAAAAAAATAAAAAATAAGGGATAATGAAGTAGGATATAGATGTAATGGTTAAGGAATCTTGTAAAAAATGAACATGTGGGAATTCACCTAATGTAAATATGAATATTGCTGACCCTCTATGACTTTAAATATGTAATGTGCAGTTAATTTATAGGTGTTTCAACATAATTGATATTGGGCCAAACAGATCATAAGATAAACCATTTAATTATTATTTATAGTAATATTAATACTAAAATTAGGCTGTCCTCCAAAGAGATTAGATTTACGCTGGAGTGATAACGATATTGTTAAACACGCACTGGAAATGTTTTGGGTTTGATTATCGTGTTGTCCAACAATAACAGTACCGGTGTTTGGTTTAACATGCAACACGTCTTTTAACCCCTTCACCACGATGACGTATATTTTGGTTTACCATGCAACACGTCTTTTAACCCCTTCACCACGATGACGTATATTTTGGTTTACCATGCAACACGTCTTTTAACCCCTTCACCACGATGACGTATATTTTGGTTTACCATGCAACACGTCTTTTAACCCCTTCACCACGATGACGTATATTCGTCATATTTTGGACACTATTAGAACATGTTCTTTAGCTTATAATCTACTTCTAGGACTCAAAGGGGTAAATACGATCTCAATAATCACGCTGAGTAACACAGGTCCTTCTTAAACTGCATAAACTCGTCTGATTATAGCCAGAATCGAAGGTAAGAAGACGTCATCGTGCTGAAGGGGTTAACTAAGAGCACTATTGATATAACCTTATTTATAAACGGTGGTATATATTTGTAAACAGGGTTTGTTCCTAAATATTGTTATATTGTGTGTAGCTACTAGCTGTATACACCATCAATGTGCTTAAAGATGAATTACGGAAGCAAATCAGTGCTGCAATTAGTATTTTACAATGTAGTAATAGTAAAGCTATGATGCATTACTGAACGTTACGGTGCTATAAATAAACCTAATAATACAAATATGCAATAATTGTTTTTCTGGCGCGTAGTTGAAGCTTGCTGGCAGAAAACAGCTGGGAGAGAGGGTGTGTGTTGATTGGCTATGCAGGCTCGTAACGTAAACGGAGACCGGGAGAATTTGAAGACAGTAAACAAACCCATATAAGTAAAGGTGGGATGATACCCTCTGTGACATTTATTCATTAATAATGGCGAACTGTGTGACTGTATGGTATAATAATCTTTCTAGGGCACCAGTGAATTATGCCAAAGCTCACTCAAAGCAATACAGTGAAAATATTTTGATTAATTTCGTTTTACTTGAAGCCAGACCAGACGTATTTTTGAGAAGCATCGTGGATTGTTGTTGTTGATGTGTTTATTTTATACTAGCTCTCTGGGCCAGGGCCCTCACAAGGCAAGTGTTCGGTGAGGAGGTGCAAAGTCAAGTCATGTAATATTTCAGGAATTGTCTAATTGGAGTGATATATCCTACATGAATTTGGTCTGAGCATCACAACCTGGTGCTAGTTTATACCAAATACATCTTTAAGTATTCCTTTGCAGGCTTTGCTTTGGGTATTAGAACTGTTCTTAAAAATAAATAAATAATAGGCCTAATAGCCTAACATACTGTACTATATAGGGCCTAGGCCTATTTACAAACTCCAAATAGGCCTACGCGACATATCTAGTTGAATAATCAGGTCTCCCCCAATCTATTTAGTAGGCTAGATATTAACATAACCTTGAACTAATTTTACTATTGGGTAATGTATTTTACTCTAATTAAATTATGTAATGCTATATTAGCTCATAATGTGTATAGGACTATAGCCTAGGCTTAGTTTTGGTTGAACATTAACATTAATAATTACTTCGACTGACAATTGTTCCAGTGGCACAGTTCTAATATCTACAGGATATAGGCTATCCTAGGAGGTTCGGAATACCATTAGGCTATGCCAACCCAATTTTTTTTTTAAGTTGTTGGTTTAATCTAATATTAACCATCCTCTCCTATACCTAACCCAATATTATCCTATATATCTTCCCAAAGGTGGTGACCTCTTCCTATTGGTTTGCCCGCTGTGTTCAGTAGCTTAAACTAGGCCTAGTCAAGTCACTACACCAAGATAATTACAAGTTTTACAGGGCCGGATGTAGATGGGGTACAGTTGGGTATTAGGCATATTTGTATGTGTTAGGGGTGATGTCCTGGCTCCATATACATACATGAAGAACAACTATATAGTAGGGCCTAGCTTCATGAATATATAGTAGGGCCTAGCTTCATGAATATATAGTAGGGCCTAGCTTCATGAATATATAGTAGGGCCTAGCTTCATGAATATATAGTAGGGCCTAGCTTCATGAATATATAGTAGGGCCTAGCTTCATGAATATATAGTAGGACCTAGCTTCATGAATATATAGTAGGGCCTAGCTTCATGAATATATAGTAGGGCCTAGCTTCATGAATATATAGTAGGGCCTAGCTTCATGAATAACTTTTGTATTTGTATGAATCATTGATATAGCCTAGTGTTTCTGAAGTACAGTAGTGCTGCTACAAACTTTATTATGTTTTGTATTGTCATATCGACGAAAAGTTACAAGGCCTAACTAGACAAATAACATGAATATCTGATGCTTCAGTCACGTCTATGGTACTTCGTCGACGGCCAGGGGGCGACACCCCTCATAGTCCCTTCTCAACACCTCGGCCCCCCCCCCCCCCCCTCCCCTTTTCAAAAGTCCTGGATCCATATCGTTTATAAAAAAAGGGTATATGTAGATGACTGTTTTTTTATTTTCAATAGAAATGAGGATATACATTTGTTTTTGGAGTATTTGAATAAACAACATCCCAATATTAATTTCACAAAGGAGGTTGAAGATAGCAATACATTAGCTTTTCTGGATGTTAAAATAACCAAAACCGGGAACGGATTGATCACTGATGTTTTTAGGAAACGAACCTTTACTGGTGTAGGTCTCAGTTGGCTTAGTTTCTGCCCAGATATTTTCAAAATAAACTCAATTAAAACACTTTTAAATCGTACCTACAATGTGTATTCTAATTTTAATGTTATGCATCTAGAATTCGAGTTTTTGAAGCAGTATTTTATATCCAACAATTATACTATGAATGTATTTAATAAAGTACTTAAAAGATTTCTATACACGAAGCAAAATTTAGAGGTCACAGTTTCGGAAGTACCTAAACTTATCAAATATGTTAAATTGCCTTTCTATGGAGAATCAAGTTTCTTGTTCAGGAAGAAGTTGCTAGCCTTTCTCAAAATTGAATTTCCTGCCGTCAACTTTCGAATAATATTCAATAATGATTTCACTATTGGTTCATTTTTCAATTTTAAAGACCGTATTCCTAACCTGATGTGTTCAAATATTGTATATAAATTTTCGTGTCCCAGCTGTAATGCTAGGTATGTCGGATGTACTTCCAGACATTTCAAAATTAGAATATCTGAACATTTGGGTAGGAGCTATAGAACGGGTCAATATCTTAATAAAATGTCTTTTTCGGCCATAAGAAATCATTCACATGAGAATGACCATCTTTTCTCAGAGAATGATTTTGAAATAATAGGTAAATTCAATAATGAAAAAGATACTTTTTTAGGGGAAAAGATATTAATTCAACAACTCAAGCCGGAACTAAATACTATGAACTGATTCAATTGTTTAGTCAGTTTTCAAATAGTTTAGTTTTAATTGTTTCATATTTGTTTTGTTTAATTTCAAATTCATTAGGAGTTTTTCACATTGTACGCCCAGTCAGAATATATCATTTGCAGATGTTCTTTTGTTTTGTGTCTTTGGGGTTGTCGGTGTTAGTGTTAAATGATCAAATAATGGTCTTCAGTTGTACTCGAGGTGGGCTTGGGGTTGGATCTAGGTGGGTAGGGATTGGTCTTTATTATTTAGTCATATCGCATTAGTTTTCCTTTTATTCATGCGGTACTGGTGTTTGTTAACGAATTAATTTCATTTAGGTATTTTATACCCTTATTTACTTTGTATTTAAACTATTTTACGGGTCCTTCTATTTACGAAATTTTATGTATGGTAATTTCATTTTATAGGATCGTGTACTGACCTGATGATGGACGCAGAGTCCGAAATATTGCAATAAATATGAAGATGGGGATCTGCCTTGTTTTGGCTACCCTTTTCCTTTTGAAAATACGTTATCCTGGAGGACAACTTACTGATATCATCATTAATATATATATATATATATATATATATATATATATATATATATATATATATATTAGGTATATATCACAAATACACGTGAGCCACTAAATGTTTTAATTTCTGAGTGGGGTTTGAACCGTCGACGGTCAGGACGATAGCCGACGCTTTAACCAACTGCTGTGGTGGAGTTGGTTAAAGCATCGGCTATTGTCCTGACGGTCGACGGTTCGAGCCCCACTGAGAGATTAAAACATATATATATATATACCTATACAGTATACAGTATATATATACTAGCAGGGGTACCCGGCATTGCCCGGGTAATCACCATAATCACCATCACTACTACCACCACTACTACTACCATAATCACCATCATCAATCACTACTACCACAATCATCACAATACTACTACTACCATAATCACCAGCCTCGACCTCCCTGTGCCTCATTAAACGGCGACCTCGATTTCGGCCGCTAAATGACCTCCGATTTTGGATCTGACCTCATCCGTACCCCCATTTTGGGGGGCTGCGAACAACTTTCGTTTCATACACCTTTTCGATCGGAGGCCTCCTTCTGCCCCAAACGGCAATTTTTTTCGCATTTTTTTCGCTCCCGTATACTACAAGTTCTGCCGAAAATTTTATTAAACAAAAGTGTCTCTGATTTCCACTAAACTCGCCTAAAACCATCTCCAAAGCCTGGGCTTTCCAACGGTGCCCCACACTCCCACCTGGCACCAAAACTGTGGGAGGAGTTTAGTAACAAATGTCGGGTAGTCGGGTAACTGACAAACAGACAAACATTGACCTTTATTTATTAAGATATATATACAGTATATATATATATAGTATAGGTTTGATTCCTGGAGGGAAGTAGTGAAAACCTAATATTCTGTAGGTCCATCATTGACGATTTGCCTATTAATATAATAGTCTCCCTTCAACACCTGCGTCAGCAGTTTTGAATATACCGCCGCGGGAGGAAAGGAGTACTACTTCATTAGTGCAACGCGTATTCTCTTATGGAATCGTCTTTATGATTGGGTACTCACTACGAAAAAACCTCGTCAAAAATAAAAAATAAAAAACAACTTAAAAACTTATACTAAAGCTTTCCAAAAGAGTGGATGTCTTGCGAGTGGATTCCTGACGCCAGTCCCGTAGCGTCCATACCTCTTTCACTGACATATCAAGATACCACTTAAGAAATCAAGCGAATGGGAAGGGAACGGCTGGGAGGGCCAAAATATTGTCAATGATTACGGGGCCCTACTAAATATTAGATTTTCCCTACTTCCCTCCGGGAATCAAACCTATAATTTAATAGTGGCCCCTCCATCATTGACGATTTGCCTGAATTACCAAAACTGGAGGGGGACATTCGTGACAATATCAAACCACCAACCCAAATACCATAGGTACCAAACAAAATAATCCGTATAACATTTTAAGTGTCTATTGTGTACGTACAATAGTTTATTTTAAAATAGAAAAAGAGGGCAAGCAGTGCCGTTACTTCAAAGAAGATCTGCTTTTACGTGACTGGATCTACGCTTGAGATCCTTCACATGTTTAATGGGAACACTCATGTACTCCCATACTTAGACCCATTATTACCTGGAATATGTTTTGGCCTTTAAACTTATTAGTACAATTTTATATGTTTGTACCTCTTTGTTAATACTATATAGTTGCGACTATGTTAGATTTCTAAAAATAAAAGTTGAAAACAAATTTGAATGAACTAGTTTGATTCATATCACCGCTCGTGATTTGTGATCTTATCACAGTCTCAGGCGGAGGGGTTGTGTACCCCTTGTTATATTTGACCAACTAGGTATAACTGAACATATCTCGCAATGAGATCCCTACATAAAAACGAAAAATTATTGGAGAGCTGTAGACTCAGCTAGACTCATTAATATCACAGCTCCTGACTTCCTCATATTATCCGGCGGAGGGGCTCTAGGGGTCTATGGGCTTACCAGCAACCCCCCCCCCCCCTTTTTCCTTTTTCCCTTAAATGATAAGCACATGGACTAGCTAGACCCGCTGCCGTGATGCCACACAGGGCAGTTTTGGATTATTCAGAGCCATAGACAGGCATTGTGTCAAGAAAGAACGGTTGGGAGCCCCCAACTTAGTGCTAGCTATGCCCCCAATGGAAGATATTGCAAAATCTGAGGTGTTAACCTCTCCGCTGCGCACCCTCTATAGTATACAGGCACCCCTGTGCGGAGGTATTACGACCCTTGCAAATATCGATGAAAAGTACATCAACGTGTAGCGAATGTTCGCGCTCATCGAGCCATATATATTTAACCCCCCAAAAAATGTCTGGGGGGGTGGGGGGGCGGTCCGTAGTTGAAAAAAGTGAGCGAATGGCATCGCGCGGCCAGATTGTCATCGCGCGGCAAGATTTCCCGGGTGAATATCCGCGCGCCCAGGGGGTAGGAGTAGAGGGAGGGGAGGGCGGGATAGGATGTAATGTTGCATATGTGTCCTATTTTGAGCACTTTTATACTATGTAGAGTATGTGTAGATATATGTACGTATGTGTACGTATGTAGGCCACCCATATACCAAGGAATATGCCGCATATAGACCAAATATACGACATATAAGCGAATTATGAGAGAGTTTAGAGGCGGGAACTGAGGTGAGAGAGTTTACGCGGGAGACAAGTGCTTGTGTACCGCTTGAGTGAGTGCGGGCCGAGCTGTGTGGCGGGGTGGTATCGAGAGTTGCCAAGTTGTACAGGGTCTGTTGGCTGTAATATCACGTATATATCGTATTTTCAGCACTGTCATGCTATATATTAAGTACGTGTATGTATGTAGGCGACCCATATAACAATGAATATACCGCATATAGACCAATTATGCGATTGATATGCCTTATGAATGTGTTTAGGGGAGAGTTGGGGTGGGTGGCAGGGTTGGAGGGAGGGAAGTATGTGTGTCACTGTCCAAGGCCAGCCACTGCAGTCAGCTGTATGTTAGGGCGGCGGCGGCAGGGCCAGCAGAGGTCCTGGATGGCAATATTATGGTTGTCCCTGTCGCCTTGCCCTTCGTCCCTTTCTTCCTTTTGGCAGGGGCAGGGGCAGTAGCAGGGGCGGCGTTGGCAGGTCCAGCAGAGGTCCGGGATGGCAATATTATGGTGGTCCCTGTCGTCTTTGTCGCCTTGCCCTTCATCCCTTTCCTTCCCTTTGGCAGGGCCAGGGGCAGGGGCAGGAGGGCCGGCAGGGGCAGAGGCGGCAGGGGTGGCTGGTGGTGGTGGTGGTGGCACGGTGGTAGTGGCAGAGGTAAAACAAATTTACCCATACCCTTCCCTGTCTTCCCAGTGGCCCCCGCAGGTCCTGCAGCCCCAGGGCGGCCTCCTGCGTCGGTGGCATTGGTGGCCGTGGTGGCCGTGGTGGTGGTAGTAGCAGTTGCCTGGGTGGTCGTGGCAGTGTCCCCGAAAGACAATGACCTCTGTGCACTGCCCCTGCTTGCATGTGTTTTACGTGCTGTACGTGGAGGTTCCTCGTCCTCGGAGCTACTCGTGACGTAGTAATGGTAGCTCGGGTCTTTAGGAGCCAATCTCTGCCTTCCACGGCCGCTGACACCACCAGAAGGAGGGCTGGTTGTGTCATCAGGGCGAGAGCGTGAGGGACGTCTAGGCTTCATGACAAGTGCTTGTGTACCGCTTGAGTGAGTGCGGGCCGAGCGTGTGGCGGGGTGGTATCGAGAGTTGCCAAGTTGTACTACAGCCACACCAATTTGTAGCCGCCTGGCTGTAAGCCCGCGGTTTTGGTACGTGCTAAAAAACCAGGATTATATAAGGCTTCCCGCAGCGCAACGGTAAAACTCTTATTAGTCTTCCAGCACTTGCCGGGTTAAAAACTCTAACTCGTGACTTTTGTCTGGTCCCCGGGCCAAGGTGAGAAGATGCATATCCCCACCTCCGTGGTATGAGTCAAAAGTATGTTTTATGAACCCGAAAACTAGCCTCAAAGCGAACATTTCTCGGACTACGTTTCCCGATTTAGTGACATGTCGCCCGTGACACGCGGCATGTATATGTAAAAAAATGAGGAGACATCTTGGTTTATGAAAAACTGGGTAATGCCCCAGATAATCGTTTGTACTCATTACCTACGAGTCGACCTTCAAAACCCCGGGAACCGAGCGACTTAGATCGCCTATCATTACGTGGTGTTCCGACTGGAAGATAGTGAACTCCGGCGGGCCATGTCCCTAGAGTTTATCGTGGGTGATTTTCCCACCACTTTACCGAGTGTAGATTTCCAAAACCGTGTCTATGTAACCTTCCTCGATTCATACCCATCCGCCGGGGAAGTGGAGGAATTGAAGCTGGAGGTCATTGAGGTACTAAACCTGTGTCCCTGACCTGAAACCTAAGTCTGCCTTACTGAGTTCGTGATGTACTGTTTTACTCCGCCAAACAGGAGCGAACGCGCCGGACGGAACGTTACCCTTAAAAAAAAAGTGAGACTCCAGTGGAGTCTGGTGGCCGGAGAAGAGTGATCGGTCCGTTGGTTATACCGTGTTCACAAATGGTGACTAAGAGTCTGAGAGGTTAGACAAAGACTTGACACTAGACTCCGCCGTCATAAGTTGACGTCGAGTAGGAAAGAACACAATAACTGTGCCCATCACATCTCCCATTACCGGCGACGAACAGCGTCTATTTAAACCCAAGAATTTGAATTCTGATTGATGCCCCGGGTCTTAAGAGCCCGGTTGTCCGCCGAAAAGGATCTCACAGGGATTATCCAATCCGAGTTGTTACCGAGTTGTTGGGGGCGTGTGAGGTAGTGAACCTGAACCTTTCCAGTTGGTAGAACTAGGCTTGGAGACTTCCAGGTACCTGTATAAAGCATACAACCTGTAGATACAATGAAATTGGTGTCTACGATTATCCTTGTTATTTGTTCCACATAATGAAAGTACAAATCGAAACCTAACTTGTAAGACTTATGTCCCTAATTTACAGCTGAACACATCCTAATTCATATCCGTTATCCGTAATATCCCATATTTGTAACTATGATGGATATCTAAAATAAGATAAAAAACGTTGAGCCGTCTCACCGACTTTACTTAGGATAAGATAAAAAAAGCGAGCCGTCTTCCCGGCTTAGGTTCAGTTGAAGAATTGTGAGCCATCTCGCCAGCTTATCTGTATGATACAATTATGAGCCGTATCACCGGTTTAATTAATCGTTCCTCCTTGAGGCAAGGCAAAAACATCTGTTAGGGATCATTGAATGAGATACTAATTGAACCAACCTTACCTTAGACTTATCTAGGAAAAACTGACTTACCCTTTCTTGCGACATCGGCTCTATCCTGTCACTTAGAAGAGCGAGGGCCGTAGCTTGAAGTTGTCCGACCTGCTGCCGGGGTATTAATCTAGACGGTGTCTGGCGACGCCGGGTGGGTTCTTGTATCGGGGGGGGGTTTACCTCAGCGGGTTCCTAGTCACTGCTAATGGCTAATTGCTCAACTAAGTGTTGAGTATTGGTTGCATAGAAAAAACGATGACTGTGACCCTGGGGATATTTCATTGAAAGAGTGGAGCCGAAAGAGCTGCAACAGGTCTGCGACTTAGAAAGGTAACTCTAGAATCAATCGCCACTCTTTGGCATAGGAGGTAAATTTAGTTATATATCGATCAAGGCTGCTAGGCCCGGATGATCTAGAAAAACTCATCCATTCCGCATAAAGATCTACACCCACCATGCATTGCTGGGAAGCCCAGAGAATAACTTAGATCCATCCTGCAAAAATCCTAGTGTGCAATTATCGGAATTAGAGAAAATACAGGTAGGTGTGTCATCAAAAGTGAACAACTTGCAAAATGGAACTGACCCCACCACGCCGGGAACGGGTTCGTCCTTTGCCATGTCTCTCACGATGTGAAGAGATCTGGATATAAAATTTCCAGAAATCAATGCTCATAAGGATAACCTGAGGTGTTATACATCCTACCTCAAGTCCGCCGGAAAATTAGATATAGCCACTACTATTCAAACCGTCGACCGGACCTGACCCAGCAAAACCTGGGTTTACTTGGTGTGGACCTGCTTACCTGTGACAAGTGTCACTGGCCCATAACACATTTTAAGCGCGTTACTCATCCATGGCTATTTGAAATAGTGCGATAGTATTACTGCACTTCTCTACTATCAATTGATTATGGTATATAGTCCGACCCACCTGACTGTATCGCTGGGCGATTAAGTATTTGGACCAGGTTAGATAGTATTTCCCACTTTGACTGTATCGCTGAGCGATTAAGTCTTGACGCGTGAGGCTAACGTTCAGGGCGAGTTCCCTCGGCAGGCCGAGGAAAGACTCCCTTTCGGAATTACCATTTCCGCCGGGAGGTACGTGGTTCACCAAACCACGTCGGGACATTAGGAAAGTTCCTTCAACGTCCGTAAGAGTAGAAACCGGTGGCCCTGCAGAGAAAGCCGCCGGAGAAACTAACCAAAAAATGTCCAGAGGTATTGACTTAGCCGAGAAGTCACACACCTCCAAAAACTCCTGTACAAATCAGGACATCTCCCTAAGAACCCCTAGAACATGTAAAGCATACATGCGTAACAACGGGGATAACATAGGCTATAACAATACATAGAGTAAATTTATAAACAATAGATACACCCCTAGCCTACACTGGAGACCCATACTGAGGCTGGCCACGAGGCTCGACGAAACATAAACATGGCAGTAACCAAACGCTCCGACAATCCAGCAGTAGGAGCAGCTACCCAGACGCTCCGAAGAACCAGCAGCAGCAGCAGCCACCAAACGCTCCGAAGAACCCACAGCAGCAGCACGAGGAAGAGGGGCCCACGGAACGGGGGCCAAGCGCAGAAACGGACTCTAGAAGGCACCGCACCACGTGCGGCCACCCTTGAACCAGAGCATCTGTTAAAAAACATAAATGCAACTGTCTCATAGTGACGGCCTGAAGTATAATCTTGCGGGAAGTTAGCCTCCTAATTAATCTAAAAGAGAGCTAAGGCGCAATAAAGAAAACAAAACAAACTACATGGCGCGTCGACCCGGGTAGGCCTACACGTCGGCGCCTGTTACAGTAGTACCCTATACTGACTTAAACACTCCCTGCGGGTGTACCAATGGGGCAGCCTTGTGCCAGCTTATCTAAAACTCTGTCCAATACACTTCAGATGTATACAAATGAGCAAAGACTCACGAGAAGCGAGCGAACGATGAATGAAGCTGGAGCACAGAGCCCCCCATCCTCACGGTATGGGCGCGGGAGGGAGAAGGAGGTATGGACACTAGGAGACTGGCGTCAGGAATCCACTCGCAAGAAATCCACACTTTTGGAAAGCTTTAGTATAACAGTTTTTAAGTTGTTTTTTATTTTTTATTTTTTACAAGGTTTTTTCATAGTGAGTACCCAATCATAAAGACGATTCCATAAGAGAATAAGCGTTGCACTTATGAGGTAGTACTCTTTTCCTCCCGCGGCGGTATATTCAAAACTGCTGACGCGGGTGTTGAAGGGAGACTATTATATTAATAGGCAAATCGTCAATGATGGAGGGGCCACTATTATATATATATACTTTATAGGATATATTTAAGTAAAGACATATGTAATGTATATATATATATATATTGTATACAGGTTATGTTGACTATATTATGTGATTGTATGTAGGCTAAGTAAATATGTGTAGGTTTTGGAAGTAGAAAAAAGCGAAAATAGAGAGAGAGAGAGAGAGAGAGAGAGAGAGAGAGAGAGAGATAATATGCAACGAACATTTTATGCAAAATACGAGACGGTGGGATATAATATTAATATGTTGGACGTGAGGCCACCGTGATCTGGCTCTAGCTCTCTCTCTCTACATCTATCTATCTATCTATATATATATATATATATATATATATATATATATATATATATATATATATATATATATATATATATATATATAATAATAAATGTAAGAGGTGTAATTCTTTTGGTGATTTACAAAACATAATATACATACACACCAGCTGCATGCAAAGCAAATTTGAAACTGCACAATAGAGAATGGGTTAATATTCACAAATCTTTGTTAAGTTGTGGTTTACATTTTGTTATGAAATAAGTGTCCTTATTTTGTTCATAAGTCAAGGCCATCTTTGTTGACTTTATAAAAAGGCATTATATTATACTTAGGTGGCAATGTTTAGCACATTCAGATACGTGAGTGCTTACATGAAGGCCTTTGTTGTGGGCGATATGGTCTCGATGGAGGTTAGTTCGAAATCTCAGGTTTGATGTTTCGCCTATATAGATTTCTTTACAGCCATTGCAGCGAATCACATATATACAATTTAGTGTAGAACAGCTCATATTGTAGTTAACTTTAAAGGTATAATTAATGTTTGTAAATTTGAACTCGTGGCCTTCAATTATTTCTATGCACATTTTACATCTTGAATTACCACATTTGGTTACTTTATAAATCGATATTTTATGGATTCTGGCTTTAGTTAGATTTTTTTAAGATTGCTTGGTTGCCGTTTTGCTATAATCAATGCCATAACCTTACATATATCGCTAGTTTCTGACGAACTTTGTAAAAGTGCTAATGTGCATGTAACTTCTTTAAAGTAATCGTCATAATTGGGGTTGTATGTGGTTACGTAAGGTAATATGTTGTTATGAGATTAATGCATTTCTCCATTAACCCTAAAAGATCAGGGGCGGACTTAAGTCCGCCTCCAATTTTCAGCAAGTTAGGAGCATTATTAAGGCTTTTAATGGGTTAAAATCGAGTGCAAATGGCCGGGAGCGCAGCGGGCCAGACAGCCGACTCCCAGGGCTTACCGCCGCCCATTAACTCATGTTCCCTGTGTTCTCGAGAGGCCGGCAGTGTAGCCAGTAGTGAGCATAGCTGGGAAAAATATGCCGCTCTATGCTAAACTCCCATGTTACTGGTATCACTGTATGAGAACCACGAGTGCTACGTAGCTCGTTCTGGTCTCATTTTGAAGCTTTTAGCGCCTAGTTTTTTGCTGAATACATTTCTTTTCATGCAGGTACTTGATTTATCATTCAGGAGGGCCTGAATATGCCCAAATAAGCCCAAAACCCCTGCTAGACAAGGGTTAAAATGGATCTTCAGTACATAAAAATATAAAACCATGAGAATAGCTGGTGCCTAAATACGAGGGGACTAACGTCTTGACCCTGTGACTGACAGCCAGCTACTGACTCTAGTGATTGTTCTTGTCGGGGAGGTTTTGTTCCCAAATTGAAGATTAAAGTTTCATGAATTAAAGTCAAGGATTCATAACACTATTCGAGTCTCTAGATTTATTTTATATATATATATATATATATATATATATATATATATATATATATATATATATATATATATATATATATATATATATATAGATATATATATATAGATATATATATATATATATATATATATATATATATATATATATATACTATGTATTCTATATATCTAGCTTTACCCCTATCCATTTCCCTTTTTTCATTATCTTTCTTAATCTCTCCTTAACACTCACTCTCACTCTCTCTCTCTCTATCTATCTCAACCCTCCCCGTGCGATAACCATTAGCATCTGATTTACCCATCCCCCCCCCCCCCCCCCCACCACCACCCCAAGGCGGATGTGTGTGTTGGTGAGAGAGAGAGTGAGTGAGTGAATGACTGAGAAAGAGAGAGAGAGAGAGAAAGAGGAGAGATAGAGATTTACATACACTTATTATTTGTATTTATTTATTTATGTATTTATACCGGTAATATTTTTGTGTTTAGTTTTTGCATAACACAATGGAAAAACGACAATCAACTATCATAAACACATATATAACATATCTTCAAAATGTGCTTAAATATTAAATACATAAATGTAACTTAAATATATAACTTAAATGTTGTGGATTAAATGTTTGTGGATAATGTACGCCAATGTATCTCAATAGTTATAATAAGAAATGTTACTATATACATTATATATTATATATATATATATATATATATATATATATATATATATATACGGTATATTGTATAAAGAGAGAGACAGAGAGAGTGAGAGTGAGTATGAGTGAGTGTGTGTGTGTGTGTGAGAGAGAGAGAAAGAGAGATAGATAGAGAGAGAGAGAGAGAGAGAGAGAGAGAGAGAGAGAGAGAGATAGTACAAAGGAGTACAAAGGAGTACAAAGGAAATCAAGCAACAACAGGTCTAGTGACCCTTCTAGGCTGCTTGTCCTCCAAAACACTGAGGATCAAGTGTCCAAACAGTGGTTTAGAGTGGGTAAGGGAACATTGTAAAGGGAACTACCGCCCTAGAACTAATGTCCGTGGCAGGATTAGGAAGTTAGTAGGGGACAGATGGGTTAGTAACTGAGGGGGGGATAAAATAAAGTTATTCATTTATAAACGCAGTCAGTCGCGGGTTTGATGCGAGATATTTGTCTAAGCGGAGTTTAAACGTCTCGGGGAAACCCATTCCACAAGTTGACAACTCGATTGAAGAAGAAATTCTTAGATTCGTGAGTTAAAAGATTTACCAATAATTTTGCAACCGTTTCCCTGCGTGTAATTAGATTGGTCGATAGTGAAGTACTTACTACAGTTTATATTGTCGATGCCTTTGATGATTTTGAACACTTGAATTAAGTCACCTCTTAATCTGCGCTGGGTTAAAGGAAATAGATTTAATTCTCTAAGATGCTCTTCGTATGGTTTGTTCTTTAGGCTAGGTATCATTTTGGTAACTCTACGTTGAACTCGTTCTAGCTTGTTTATATCTTTTTGGTAATAAGGGCACCAGGATTGAACGCAGTATTCCAGAAGAGGGCGGACTAAGGAATTGTAAAGGGTTAGGATAACTTCTTTGGATTTATGCTCAAATGACCTGCCTATAAAGCCAATTATTTTGTTTGCCTTCTTAACAACTTCTGAACATTGTTGACTCGGTTTTAGGTTACTCGATATTGTTACTCCCGGATCGGTTTCTCTGTTTACATTCTTAAGCTGAGTGCCATTCATCGAATAGTTTGCTTTCTCATTTAGGTATCCGATATGTAGTACTTTACATTTATCCGCATTGAAACTCATTTGCCAAATTTGGGCCCAACATGACAATTTATCTAGATTGTGTTGCATATCGTCAACTTGTTCTTTTGAGAGTACGCTATTTGCAATTTTTGTATCGTCAGCAAATTTTTAAGATTGTACAGGTGAGACCTTCATCTATGTCGTTGATGTAAATTAGAAAGAGAATTGGTCCTAGTACCGATCCCTGGGGTACCCCGCTACTTACCTTGGTCCATTTAGATGCCTTACCGTTTATGACTACTCTTTGCTTTCGGTCGCTGAGCCAATTTTCTATCCATTTCAACACACCGCGTTGTATTCCATGCGCTTTTAGGTTAGCAGTAAACGTTTGTGGGGAACTTTGTCAAAGGCCTTTTGAAAATCAAGGTATATAATATCTACAGCTTTACTCTCATCGTAGAGCTTGAGGATATCGTGGAAGAAGTCTAAGAGGTTTGTTAAACAGGAACGTTTTTTACGAAAGCCGTGTTGAGTATCTTTAAGTAAGTTATTTGCCTCTAAGTGATTTACGAGTCTGTCTCTTATGACCGTTTCTAGCATTTTACATACTATTGAGGTCAAGCTAATTGGACGATAGTTACTGGGTAGGGATTTGCTGCCTTTTTTTGAATATCGGTGTTACGTTGGCTAGCTTCCACTGATCAGGCCCAGACTCCAAGGATTCATTGAATAGCAATGTCAGTGGTTTGGAGAGCTCATCCTTAACTTCCTTTAGAACTCTAGGCGAGATTGTATCAGGTCCAGGCGTTTTATTTACCTTGAGTTTATCTAAACAATTCAATACTTCTCTCTCTGTAACGGAGATATTGCTTAGAACATCTGAATTATCAATCTGAATCGGCGATGGTGTAGGGATATCACTGAGGTCTTCGGTTGTAAAAACTGATGCAAAGAAGGTTTTGAGGGCATTACTCATTTGTACTTCGTCTTTGGTGTATTCTCCATTTTCATCGACTAACGGTCCAACAGTTGAAGTAACTACTTTTTTCTTTCTGATATAACTATAGAATTCTTTCGGGTTTGTTTTACTTTGATTCGCAACATGTAACTCCAGGGTCTTTTTACTTTGCTTAACCCCTAAGTGTCGAGGCGCAACATTAGTCGAGTATAATAAATCTGGACTATCTGGCGGCGCTCGACATAGGTCGTGTGGCAATTTCAGCACGTAATGTTGCTGAGAGAGAGAGACAAGTGGTGGCAGGAGAGTAGCGAGCGTATGACTGCTCCAGACCACCACGGAGAACCTACTGACACGAATCCTACCTCCTCCCTCCCTCTCTCACTCGCTATATACGGAATTGTATGGGGAAAGTGCCGAATTACATGCTTTTTGCACTCGTGTTGCGCGGTTGTTGCAAGAAAACTAGCCATCATAAAAGGATCATTATGGTGTCATTGGAAAGCTCTGTTTATGCCCTTTCAGGGATAGATACTTGTTTTACGCTCTGGGTCTTATTTAGGCATGAAAATGATCACGTAAACAGCCCTATTTTGGCTAAAAACACCCCGCTGGGCGGTACATATAAATAAACCGCCTAGCCCGCTAATAAGGTGTTAATTAACTTTTTGGCTTTGCGTCGTAACTCTACAAACTTCACCCGTTCTTCATCATTTTGTGAGGATTTTAATCTATCATTAGCACATTTTTTTAGCAAGCAGACAGTCTGAAATACCTTTATTCCACCATTGGGGCTTATCATTATGGCCTGGACGTCGTATTTTCGATGGTATGCAGTCTTGCACTGCCTTAAGGTAAGTGGTTGTGAAACACTCCCAGATGTATTTATGTCGTTATTGTTAGTCAGAAAGCTCCAGTCAGTTTCTTAAAGCATTGATTTAAGTTTATGAAAATTTGCTTTCTTGAAATTAGGGACTTTCTCAATGCTGCTATATGATTTGTTACTAGTAAACTTTAAAGTGAAAGTTATCGTACGATGGTCGCTGTTACTGAATTCATCACCAACATTCAAATTCTCTATTAATTCTTCTTTTGTTGCAAGTACAATGTCAAGAACGTTATTACCACGGGTCGGCGTTCGAACAAATTGATTTAGCGAACTCTCTTGCAAGTTCGTATACAAATCATGTCCGGAGTGTGAAGTAAGAGTATCGCCCCACTTGGTCACAGGTAAATTAAAGTCGCCAAAAATTACGGTATCTTGTGAGTTACGTACATCTGCAATTTGTTCGTAAATTTCTCGGCCAGTTTGCACTGATTGAGCTGGAGGTCTGTATATTAATGCAAGTATTATTTTTGTACCTTTATTATTATTTATTAGCACAAAAGATGCGTCGACGTTCACAATTTGAGGTTTTGACAAGAGGGTAGGGTTAAGACTTTCTTTGATATAAAGTAAAACGCCACCTCCATTTAGATTTATTCGGCTTTTCTCAAACATTACATAACCGGGAAGTGAATACTCTGCTAAAAAGTCTCTATCTTCTGTATTGAGCCAAGATTCTGTTATGCCAATCACATCATAATTTTCTGTAAACACTAGCTCCTCTAAATCTGAAAATTTATTGCGTATGCTACGAGCGTTTGCATAGAAAACCTTTAAATTTGTTATTTTAGAACTCACGGAACGCTCTTTAATAATATTTTTGGTTCTTGTCGGATCTACATTTATGTTCATGGCTGTCCTCGATCCTCGCTGTCTTCGGTCCTTATTGCTGGTGGTCCTCGGTTGCCTGTTTTTTTCTTGGCGTTGGATGATTTATGTCACTGCTGCTTCTTCTCGGACGGCATTTTTTGATCCATGGCTGCGGACTGCTTCGTGTAGGAGACGACCCATGCGTGCTGAACCCACAGGGTTTAGATGAGTGCCATCCTTGCGGAACAGAGTAGGCTGGTTGTAGAAGTTGTCCCAGAGGTTGATGAATTCAACTTCTTCCCTCAGACACAAATATTTTAGTCGGCTATTTGTGCTGAAGGCCTTGTCGTAGAATTTGTCAGGTGCGTCGATCTTGGGGAGAATGCCTGAGATGATGATATTCCTTGACTTGTTTTTGTAGTGCTGGATCATCTTGCGATATTTCTCCATCAACTCTTCGTATCTGGTGCGCATGACGTCATTTGAACCAGCATGGATGACAAAAAGGGTATTTTCATTTGCATCCTTTTTTGTATCTTCGAAGGCTTCCACAATGTCGTCCAGTCCAGCTCCTGGGATGCAAAATCTTTTTCGTTGATTTGGGACTCTGTCGCAGAACTCTTCGACCTGTCCTCGTAGGATGGAATCCCCAACGAGCCTGGTCTCTTCTGCTTCGTCTTCCATCTCTACCAATATCTCAAATCTGTTTGACATTGTGACTGGTAGATGAGACCTTTTCTGCGTTGGCCGTGCACCGTTCCTCACTGGTGTAAATCCGGAAACCTGTGGTGGCGGGACTCTACATACAGGTCGGGGAGAGGAGTGGTTAGAACGGGGGCGAGGGGTTGGTACTGTTCGTGCTAGCAGGCTTCTTGCATGAGGAGTGGGGGAGAGACTAAGGTGAACAGGGCGGCTGTCCTGGTTTGATGTCGGCTCAGGTTCGTCAGAAGCATCTGCTGCAGTGTCTACTGCAGGTGTTGGATTGTTGGCAGATGACACAGTTAAAGCCTGAAAATCACAAATGGACTAGAAATTTGTTACAAAATTTACTGGAAAAAAAAGTGGGAGAGGGTTAATGTAGCCTAGTGAGAAAACTGGAAAACAGTATACAGTACAGTAACACAAAATATTTGTTAGTAATATGGTACAATTAATGCCTGTAAATCACAAAAAGAATATGTTAATCACAAAAAGAATATTATGGCTGTAAATCACAAAAAATATGTTAGCAATAGAACACAATTTATGCCTGCAAATATAAACAAAATTGATGTTAGCAGTATGACACAGTTAAAGCCTGAACATTGTAAATGGACTTTTAATTTGTTACAAAATTTACTGGGAAAAAAAAATAAAAAAAATGGGAGAGGGTTAATTTAGCCTAGTGAGAAAACTGGAAAGCAGTATACAGTACAGTAACAACAAATATTGGTTAGCAATATGGTACAATTAATGCCTGTAAATCACAAAAAGAATATGTTGATCACAAAAAGAATATGTTAGTACTAGAACACAATTTTATGCCTGAAAATAAAACTAAAATGATGTTAGCAGTATGACACAATTAGGCTAAAGCCTGTATATTAGTTTACACAGTGGTCGACACAATACTAATAATAATGGAGTTAGTAATATCCCTGGTAAGAGTGTGAGAGGCCTATTAATATGGAGACAAGTATCTGAAATACGATTAATAAATAGGCTATCAAAAAGTATTACAGTAACTAAATTATTCTAACCCAATATTAAAACTATCTTGACAAATGTTAGTGTGTGCGATTTATATAAATAACCAAGATAAAAAGTTCAACCAAGTACAGTATTGGCTAGACTTTGATATATAAAATACAAGAAGAGGGTTTGTTTATGCGTACACAGGTGGCGCTGGTATTAGCGGCGTCTCTACTAACTTGACAAATAGAATTTTGAAAAACAAACGTTTATCAGTCAAAACTACAGTACAATGTCATGCAAGATAACTACTGGGTGGTTTGCTAAGCACTTAACTACAGTGAGGGCTAAACTATCTACAATAAGTGTTAGAACTTTATAATATGAAACAAGCAAATAGTTTGTTTACTTTAGAGCGTCGGTCATCACTAACCGGTACAAATGTAAACAAAAGCAGTCTCGATAAACAAACGTTTATCAGTCAAAAACACAGCAAAATTACATGCAAAGCAACTACAGGGCAGTTAAGCTAGAGCTTAGCTACAGCTCCTGCAAACAAATAAGGGAATGAGTAATGGAGTACTCAAGTTATGGTCAAATTTCGAGCAGCGAGAGCGAAGTGCTGTTGGCGGGTTGGCGCGTCGGGCTCGAGTGGAAGAGAGAGAGAGAGGGAGAGATAAATAATTACACAGAGTTACATATATACTCTGACCACACAGACCTTGCAGTCCCAACTAGGTGGTCTAGCCTTAATACTACTAGACAGAGACAGTTTATAGTGGAAGAATCTATCTATTCTATCTATATGCTCAGGCCCAATCCCCATTTTGGGGGTAGCCGACTCAAGACAGAGCAAGAACAGGGAAAACACAAAAACAACATAAAACAAAAAATAAACACAGATAAAAAACACAAACTCTCACACATCCAGGTCACCCAGGAGAAGACCCAGAGACCAGGGTTACCAAGGTCGCTCCAGCACTCCCCCGGCCCCTGACCACCCGGAGAGGTTCCGATCTCGGCAGGCAGACATGCAGCGGAGCCAAAGCCACAAGCCCTGCCACCACACTTCCAGGCACACCCTTCATATTAATCGTCTCCCCGGGCCAGGCGCCTGATGGACAATTATCTAGTCCAACTTGCGCCCGACCCCTTACTCCAAATGACCACGTGTTCACTCAACTATTCACAAGCATTCTCCATTCACTCCTGTCCACCACCACTTCCCCTGCCTGATCTATAGTCATTCCTCTATCATCCAAAGCCTTTCTTACACAGTCTCTCCATCTCAATGGGGGTCTTCCTGCCCTTCTATCTCCCCTTGTACCTGACTCACATATTCTCTTTGTAAGCCTTTCATCTCCCATTCGTTCAACATGACCATACCAGCTCAGCACCCTTCTGTCCACTCTGGCTGACAAATGTTCCTGCTGCCCCACTCTCCTACGTATCTCTTCATTCCTCAATCTGTCTCTACGAGTAACTCCACACATACTCCTCAAGCAGCTCATCTCCATCACATCCAGCCCTCTTTTCTCCTTTTTCTTCAGAGCCCATGTCTCAGCCCCATACATCACTGTTGGCACAACAATTCCTTGATACAGTGCACTTTTTACTTTCACTCCGAGATTTCTCGTCTTCCACATACTTCACATTGCTCCGAAAACCTTCCTTCCTTCACACACTCTCTGTTTTACCTCCACTTCCATTCCTCCACTCCTGCTTATTGTTCCTCCTAGATATTTAAAACACTCTACTTGTTCCAATATTTCCCCATCCAGCCTCACATCTAGATTCACCCTATGCTCTCCCCTATTACACACCATTACTTTACTTTTATTGACGTACACCTTCAGTTTCCTCCTTCCACAAACCACACCAAACTCTTTGACTACCCGCTGCAGTTTCTCATCAGAATCCGCCACCAATGCTGTGGAAGAATAGGACAGTAAAGAAGAAGAGAGAGAGAGAGAGAGAGAGAGAGAGAGAGAGAGAGAGAGAGAGATAAGAGGGGAGGGGAACGTCAGGGCAATACACTCCCGTTGATTAAAACCAAAATATATCAGTGGTGTTCGATCACCAAAATGGCGTTCACATAAGCACATAAGCAGGTGCAGTTATTGAGAGAGATTTACATTTATGTGCATAGATACATGGGCCACACAGGCCTTAAGATCCAAACGAGGTGGTCAGGACTTAATTCTAGTGGAGATGGCATATCCGATAGAAAAGGAAAGTTGAAGGAAAGGATAGAAAAGAAAGAGAGAGAGAGAGAGAGAAAAATTGTGTGTGTGAGTAAGATAAAAATTAATAGGTCTTTTTCTGATATATGTATGAGTGTGTGTGTGTAATACATAATTAAATAATAATCGGTTTATTTCGAGCCGGCAGCCAATGAAGCTGAAATACACAATTAGGTAGGTTGTGGGCAGGGAACCAGGTGGAACCAAGAGGTGGCGCATCCACATCTAACCTCCACAAGCCGGATCATTTTTGATAGAAACCTTATCTGCAGGTATTTGGGATCGAACCCACGTTACTCGAGTCAAGCGACTAGAGTATGGTGACTTAGTGCGCTCGGCCACTGTGACGTGTATTCACTTGCTTGTTCGTCAAGGGGAATCCACGCAATGCGAGCTAAGCTCATTATTATCGCGCCTCCTTAACTGGGAATTGTGACGTTAACCACTCCGTTAGAACCGCATGGCTTGTCCTACAGTGACTCGCTAGGATCGCCAGGGCAGTGGATGGGGCTACAGTTTATGTATTAGAGTGTGCTTTATTTCATATGAAAGCTCGTGTCATGGTCAGTCCAGAAAGGCTCTTTGTTTTCACCCATGTCAAGGCTTTATATGTTTAATTGTAAAGTATATGTTTTATCATTAACTAGTAATGATGGGATCTGGGAGAGAGAGAGAGAGTAGAACAGAGGGAGAGGGGGGCGCGCAGTGTTTTTGCCCCGCTCGATGACATCACGGCTGGCCGCCTCGTGGGGGTTGGTTGAGAGAGGTCCTTACCATGCTGCTAGCTCCCTTGCTAGTGGCTAGAGGACTTGTAACCGCTTTTTTCCCACGCGGCTCGAGCTAGTGCGAGTAGATATACAGTTCCTTGCCACTCTCTCCCTCAGATCTGGTTTCTAGAACGCATTCATCTTTATCCCTTGCTACCTGTCCCCGCTCTACACCTGAGAATCTTTTCCTCTGCCTACCTCTCTCTTTTTTCATATCTTTCACCACTTTTTATTAATATTATATCCCCTCTGGTTAACTCTGCAAAATCAGCTTCATGCTGGCCAGTTGTATTGTGCGTTAAGGTCTGATATAACCCATGTATGTTAGTTGTTAAGATAAGTGGATCACGAAGCATTGGTTGGCATTTATATTGTTTAAGTACCGCGTCCTATAATTATTAGTGTTCTGCTGGATTAGATAATGCTAGACTAGGAGTCTGATATTATAAGGTATTGTTTCCTATGAGTGCTGGCTTTAGGAAAAAGCTGCACGACATACCTGAGAACTGGAGTTGATTGAGTAAATTCTAGTCTGTGTGCCATTGAGAGTAGAGCATGCACGAATGAGGGCTTTTTGCCTATACCATTCTGCACTGTTCTAGTCTCGATTGTTTGTCTTTGAGGTACGCCAGGAGAACGCTTAATATTTCGGTATTAAGGTTTCTCAAGAGAGCTACCCTTCCCTATAACGTAATATTTGACGCACAGACTTGAGATTTGCACTAGGCTATGCGGCATGCCATGCGCACCAGTATCTCGTATCATTGACTTTAGCTAGACTTTATCAGTCACAGTAGACATTAAGTATATTAACCTTATTACTCTTTTTATGCATACCCAGTTATGATTACACAAGCATTTCGCAGCCTACTTTGATGTATGGAGACACAAACGACTTAGGCTCTTTTTGTTGATAGGAATACTGCAGTGTCGTGGCGATTATTATTGTTGTAGTGTTTAGGATATTCTTGGCTCCAACGGCATTATATATTCAGCCTTTTTGTGTGCATAGCCTGCACGAGCATTGTTCCGCTGCCTGCCTTTTTTGGGTTCCATTTCCGATACGAGCATCTTTATAGCATCTAACATTTAAAGAAGATTCCTTGTTAGTGTTGAAGGACTTTAGTGCACTTTCTTTCATGCAGGAGTGCCTGACATTTATTGATTAAAGTAACGTAAGCTGTAACTTCTCTTACCACCTTACTTTGCATACCATAACCAAGCACCTTCGGTTATAGGTAGTAATAGGCTGTTTTCACATAACATTAAGCCTAGAGTAGACGCACATTTATTGAGAGTTTGATAACCTATTATTGCATATAGAACTCTGTAGAGTATTTGTGTTCTTTGTTCACTGGGAATATACATCAGAGGTTGGATCTAGCGCTTTCCGTTGTAGCATTTATGCCATTACTAGTCCAATGAATAAGAGCCCTGATATATTTAAACCCCAGTCGTAACAGAATGTATTGCGTGAAATGCATGTTAAGTGTTTATGTATCGTTGGAATGGCTGTGGATGTGTGTGTAGTCTGTATTTTAGCCAATTGGCGACATCTGGAAACGAAGGCTTAGGATTAATCTGTACGGTACCATTCTCACTACGGTACCAGTCTCACCCGAAGGCTTAGGTTGACCAGTAGCTTAGGTTGACCAGTACGATACCCATCTCACCTTGTAACCGTTCACCAACCCCAGATGGGACGTCACAACTTCGTCCACTTATTCCCGGTTCCTATTTATATTGCTAGGTGAACAGAGGCTACACCGTTAGGAGACTTGCCCAAATGTCTCTTCCCCGCCCGGGTCTCGAACTCGGGACCTTCTGGTTGTGAGCCAGACACGCTATCTGTTACGCCACGGGGAGGTGTGTGTGTGTGTGTGTGTGAGAGAGAGAGAGTGAGAGTGAGAGAGAGAGAGATAGTGATTGAGAGCTTAAAGATAAAGAAAGATATGAACACCCCACCATCTCTAATAAACTAAGACACAAAAGCAGTTGTCCATTCTCCCTTCCTTAAAATATCTCTACTGCTCAGCATTCCAGTTGCACTTAGGTCAGCCCATTAGTTTGGTGATTGTAAGACTTTTTACCCCATTTCTTGGTCAATATTAAATTTTAAGACGTTCGCTCCATTAGTTTGTTGATTTTAAAACCATTTGTTTCATTTCTATATCAATATCAACACCTTTCGTGTCACTTAGATGTCAATGTTTTCCTGGCGAGCGATAGCGAGCCTGTAATTTAAGATAAACTGGCCTTTGGCCGTGATATTTTTCTATCGAAAAATGTACACATTTATCTTGAAGGCGTGTCTTTGGAGGTGGTTCTTTTAAAGCTTGATGGAGGTCTAGGGAGGAAACTAAACATAAATGATAAATAATATACTTAATTAAGTGAGGAAATATATGCGCATATCCCCCTTAAAATATGAATACCCCCCTTTTTCTAATAACTAAGACCCAAAGCAGTTGTCCATGCTCCCTTCCTTACAAGATCTCTACTGTTCAGAAATCCAGACACTTGGGTCGATTGGTGCTCTAAAATATTGGGCTGGTACACGAGGATTTTTTTTTTAAATCTACCTATTTACTTAGGCTATCTGGTTTATATAATTATATATATATATATATATATATATATATATATATATATATATATATATATATATATATATATATACTGCATATATATATAATTATATATACTGTTTATATATACATATATATATATATATATATATATATATATATATATATATATATATATATATATATATATATATATATATATATCCTATGACTAAAATTGCTTCAAACTTCTGGTGTCCAGGCAATTTGGCTCGAACATTCCTTGATTTCTACCCTGTCACTCAACACTGAGGGGGGGCAATCGACACAGACAGTTTTGCCTTTTGCCTCCCTCGTCAACATACAAATCACCAACACACATACGCATACACACACAAACACACACAAACAAACCTAGGCAAAAGGTAAAAACAAAATCATATAATCATCTTATTCAAAATTACCAGTATTTTGTCTCAAACTTGGAAACGATTCAATAGTTTTAAGGTTTCAATAGTTTGCTTGGTTTTCGGTAGATATATTTATCTATTAATTTATGTTTTTAGTTTCCTAGCTAGACCTCCATCAAGCTTAGAAAAACACCCCCTAGATTCCCTTTCAATATAAATGTTTACATTTTTCGATAGAAAAATGTCCCAGCCGAAGGCCGGTTCCTTCTAAAATTGGTTGCTCGCTATCGCTTGCCAGGATACAATTGACACATAAAGGGCACGAAAGCTCTTAACATTGACTAAGAAATGAGACGGAAGGTCTCAAAATCGCCAAACTAACGGAACGAACGTCTTAAAACCTCAAAGCTAATATGCTAAACATGAGGGAGAAGGGGGTCCTTAAAAAGAGAGTAGTACCCCCTTAGACCTATTACGTTACTTTGCCTTTTACAATTTGCTCTTACCATTTTCTTCTGGGAGTAATTAAAGAAACAGACTGCCTCCCAGATGGTCGAAACACGCCTGTACCTTAACCAACCCAGCCATCTTTGGGTATTTGTTTTTCTTTGTTATTAAGGCTTTTATCGATTTCGTACATTTACATCCTATTTGGTTTAATGATTTATGTTGTATTATGGCTCAACATGGATTTCTTAGATCGTTTTTCATGACCAGCCCCCCCCCCCCCCCCTAGATATGAGAGAGAGAGAGAGAGAGAGAGAGAGAGAGAGAGAGAGAGAGAGAGAGAGAGAGAGAGAGAGAGAGAGAGAGAGAGAGAGAAGATTAACTGAAGTATCTCATAATTTATATTAACCCATATAATTGATGTGGCGGCGTCTACGCCGTGGGGCCACCTCCCGAGGCTGCCAACCGCGGATGGCTGCCGACCCTCCACAGCCGAAGACAAATCAACGACCAGTGAGGAAAACCGGATGCCGGCCGCGGGAGCAGTTTCGGGAGCCAAACCGTCAACAACCATCCCCTGCCCCCTCCCTGGGGGCACGGTCCTTGAGCGGCTTCGGTCGCGCCGGGAATTCCACACCTCTCACACACACACACACACATCACACAGTTTTTTCCTACACCGAGAAATGACTCTCCCGGCTGTCATTCTCGAAGACTTTCTTCTAGCCGGAGACATTGAGAGCAACCCAGGACCCACGTTCACATACATATGTCCAACTGCTCAAAACCCATCACTGTTCGAGTCGCCATACTAAGGGTTCAGTTCTCTGCAATTCATGTGGGAACTGGACCCACTTCACCTGCACAACACTTGCCTCCAAGAAACACTACACAAACACCTGGACCCTGTTCCTCATGCCCCTCCCTCTCCCAGTCAAATCCCTCGCTTAAAACCCGTCCACCTCTCCTCCCAACCCACCTAACCTTCCCATATCATCCACTCCCCCCCCTAAAACCCGTCCACCTCTCCTCCCTAACCCACTTAACCTTCCCATACCATCCACTCCTCAACTCAACACACCACACCCCATCCTAATCCATTTCAACCCCCCATCTCCTGCGCCCCAATTCCCCACCCCCACCTCACCCATCCCAACCCCCAGCCCCTCCCTCACCCCCACCCCCCCCCCCATCACCCCACCCCCACCCCATCCTCGTGCAGCAGCACCCAACGTACATCGTGCACATAACATTAACATTCTTCAACTGAACATAGATGGCATCAACACAAAGAAACACGAACTCTCACACTTCAGCAACAACACAACATACACATTGCCATCTTACAAGAAACAAACTCCGCACAAACACAAAAAACACCCACATTTCATAATTTCACCACCATCAGACAAGACCGGTCTGTCGGCGGGGACGGTGGACTCATCACACCCTGGTACACAAAGAAATATCATACATAGTAACCAATGTACAAACCAATCACTCCTCCCCCCAAATGATAACACAACAGAAATACAGTCAATTAAAATACGCACTGGCAACAACTCCAACATAAACCATCATAAACACATACATCCCTCCCCAAACATCCCCTACAGTACCCAAATGAATACAGACCACACTTACAACACATCACAAACACCCCACACACCCCACACATCATCCTGGGGTGACTTCAACGCCAAGACGTCGGCCTGGTTTGTCGACAACCCCGACACAGACAGAGGGCTGGTACTACAAAACCAAACCGATAACCTCATCATCCTAACGACATCCATCAACATACCCTAATTCCTCACCAAGCCCTCTTTAACCCATCCTCTCCAGACATCACCTTTTGCTCCCCAGAACTCGCCCCCACAACATCCTGGAGGGTGGTCAGAACCTTAGGCTCTGACCACCTCCCGATCATTATCACCACCAAAACCAGACTCACCCAGCTAGCCACAACACACATACACCAATTATAAAAGAGCTAACTGGGAAGCATTCACAAATGAGACAGAACAACACTTCACAACTCTAAACAGTACACCCATCACTACATCACAATGCTGTACACATACTCATAAAAACTATCCAAAAACGCTGACAAGAACACATTCCAAGAGGTAACAGAAAAAGACACAACCCCAACTTCACACCAGAAATTCAAAACCTCATCAGACAACGCCACATACTGAAACACTCCCCAGCACCCCCACACCAAGACATCACACACACAAATTCAAGCACTCAACACCCAACTAACAACAAAATACAGAACAACAAAAACTAAATTGGAATAACTTCCTACAAACACTTGATCACACAAAACAAACCCCAAAAAACTATACAAAACACTAAACAGCATCACACTTTCCAACAGCAACACAACACAATCACATGCTGCAATCACAACAACAGACTCTACTCCTTCATGTAAACAACAAGCAAACACTCTCATCAATCACTTTTTCACATGTCAGCCACCTAAAACCTCACAAGACGACCGACGTGTCATCCGACGTAAGAGACAATTCCCCACAGACCCTGACTATACACCCTTCACCAATCACCAGACAAAGCATATCATCAACAATCTCAAGCACTCACCCGCCTGTGGCCTAGACAAACATAAGCAACATACACCTCAGACACCTGGGACCACAAGGCATACAAGCACTCACTAACATATCAAACTACAGCTTATTCACACAACACAATACCAGACATTTGGAAGCATGGTATCATCATCACTTTCCCAAAAACCCACAAAGACCCCACGCTACCCTCCTCGCCCGCCCATCACACTCCTTTGCTCCCCCTCCAAAGTCATGGAACGCCTAGTATTACAACTAATTACACCTGACCTACCCCTAGCTCCAACACAACATGGCTTTAGGCCACTGCACTCCACCAACACTCTTCTCACAGACCTTACACAAAGAGCTTTCGACGGCATCAATTCAGCTAGACCACCACACAGATCACTATTAGCCACACTCGACATTAGTAAAGCCTTCGATGCCATCCCCCGCCACAACCTAACAAACAAAATCTACAACACAAACATGCACAACAACACAAACGGTGGCTGGCCAACTTCCTAGCAGGCAGATGTGCACACGTATCTTTTGCCGGTCAGTCCATCTAAAATCAGAATAAACTTTCCAAACGGAGTCCCCACAAGGATCCGTCCTATCGCCCGCACTCTTCAATCTGTACATGCACGATATAACTACACACCCAATACGCCCCAAATAACTTAGCCTCCTATGCAGATGACATAACACTCACATGCACACACCATGACCCAAAAAGAGCAACCAGATCTCCTTCAACCCTATCTCAACACACTACATGGCTGGTGCACTACAAACAGACTTAATCTAGCCCCAGCCAAATCCACCGCAACCCTGCTCACAAGTTGGACAGGAGAACACGAATACATCCCTCAACTCACCATAAACAACACACCCCTAAACACTACACACACACCCAAAATCCTAGGAGTAACATATGATACTCATATGACATTCAAACAGCACACCACAAACATTAAAAAGAAACTGACACCCAGACTTAACGCCCTCAGGTTCACTTGCTCACACAAAATTTGGACACAACAAAGAAACTACCACCACAGTATATAAACAATACATAAGATCAGTGATGGAATACGCAAGCCCAGCCTGGGCTTCTAACCTAGCTGAAACACATCATAAGACCTTACAGACTATTCAAAACAAAGCCCTGAAGATCATTACAGGCTGCACAGCTACTGCACCCACAGATCACCTACATCAAGAAACCAAAATCCTCAAAGTCAAAGACCATCTGGACATGAGAGGCACTCAATTCCTGGCAGCAGCCTCCACGAACCAAGACCACCCACTAAAACTACATGGCAACAACACCCACAGAAACCAAGAAATATCAAAACAACACCCAGCACAAAACGTATCACCACAATTATTGTCCTCTCTCCCTCCCTGCCCACCCCGAACCAACATCCAGAAGCACATCCATACTCATATCTCTCACCGATCCATCCACTCACTCACAGACAACACACAGCTGCATGCACGACCTCCCGAAATCCATCCTTCCGAATCCTCCCTTCCTCGCGAGGACAGAGTCCACCTGGCCAGGCTGAGATGCGGACACCATCCCGCTCTCCTGAGCTATCAGAAGAGACTGGATGACTCCGTTGTCGACGCCTGCCCGGGATGTAACACAGCACCCCATACCATTAAACACATCATAGAAGACTGCATTCCACACAACCACTTACGCCAACAACACAATCTACACTCAATGAGAGCTCTGTGGGAAAGCCCGATCGTGGCCATGGCCTTTCTCAGGGACTCGGGGCTGTTCGGCCAGGCAGCTTAGGGAACAACAACAACAACAACAACCCATATAATTAAGGAGATTATTACGGTATTTATCTGTATATAGAGGAGTAAAGGATTAGTCATTAAGGTGATTATAGATTGGTCCTGCGGCTGTCATTATATATAGAGGAGTAAAGGATTAGTCATTAAGGTGATTATAGATTGGTCCTGCGGCTGTCATTATATATAGAGGAGTAAAGGATTAGTCATTAAGGTGATTATAGATTGGTCCTGCGGCTGTCATTATATATAGAGGAGTAAAGGATTAGTCATTAAGGTGATTATAGATTGGTCCTGCGGCTGTCATTATATTTAAGGGGGGATGGGCGCTTTCATTTGTTCATTCATAATTTATATACTTTTGCTAGTTTCCTCCCTAGAATTCCATCAAGCTTAAACCAAAACAAATCCCTAAGACCTTCCTTCAAGAATTACGTGTACATTTTTCGATAGCAATATGACCTGGCCGAAGGCCGGTTCCTCTTAAATGATAGGCCCGATATCGCTTGCCAGGAAAAAATCGACACCCAAATGACAATGGAATCGGGCGAAACTTCTTAAAATTGCCAAACTATTGGGCCGAATGTCATACAATCTTAAAACTAATGAGACAAAACATGAGGAAGAAGGGGGACCAGAAAACACCCCTCTCCTCTTAAAGATTTGGTAACTGAGAGAGCAGATAATTACAAGGTGTTTCAAGGAATAGTTAGTATTTCACAGACCTTGCGAAAAGTCAGAGTCGCTTGGCTCAGGTAGCTGGGGTTCGAATCCCGCAGGTTGCAGATGAGGTGTCTCCCAAAAACTGTTCTGGCTGTGTAGGTTGGGTGTGGATGGGCCGGCCTCTGAGTTTCACCTGGCTACCTGCTCACATCGTACCCCCTCTTAGAGAATGCATAGGCGCTCTTGTGGCATCCGTAGTCAACCTATTGATAACGTAGGAATTGTTTTAGTTCAAAATACACCTAATATTATATATTATTATTATATTTTGTTTATATTATTTGTAATATTATTATTATTTATTTTTTTTATTATTATTTTATATTTATTATTAATATTATTAGTATTATGATTAGGCCTATGTTTGTTTTATTATTACACACCAACAGACACCCCCCCCCCCCCACTCAACATCCCACCCAACCCCCTTTCCTCCCACACACACACACATATACCCACCCACACACACACACACACAAACACACACCCTCACACACACACACACACAGACACAACATATCCCAAAATATAATATACTCGATAAATTTGCTCCAAGCGCCCCAAATTTTGAAGACAAACTTCAGAGGGAATTTGGAACATTAATATTAGTATCCAATACTGTTTTCAGTGTGACACCTTGCGAGTTTCAGGCCATAAGGAAGTTGGAGCCGTAAACATCGGTATTATTAAAGGGAGACGGGGTTTTTTTCTGGTCACCCTTCTTCCTCATGCTTAGACCCATTAATTTGGGCCGAACACCCAATAGTCTGGCGATTTTAAGACCTTTTGCCCCTTTCCTGTGTCAATATTAAGAGTTTTGGTGCCATTTCGGTGTCTATTTTTTTCCTGGTGAGCGATAGCGAGCCTATAATTTAGGAGGAACTAATTTTTATACCGAAATATGTACAAATATATTTGAAATGGGATCCTGGGGTTGTTATTTTAAGTGTTATTAAGATCCAGCGAGGAAATTTAAAAAAAAATATTCATATATAAACGTATAGGCCACAAAACAAGAACTACCCCTTTAATCAGAAATGCAATATAAGTTTCTGATGGTTAGAATATAATGATGAATTTGATTGTATTAATTTATAAACGTATTACAACCTTAATGCCTTCTGTACCAGAGACTTTTTTTGTTTTTGTTTTTATTCTAGCTATATTTGGATGATTGTGTGCAGCTTAAGTAGGATATGTGATAGTATAAAGGGTTAAGTGAGATGGTTAGAAGCCTGTTAAATGCTCGAGGCCCTTATTTAACTGAATACAATTGTCTAATAGAAGCCAAAATAAAATTAATAGAATGGTGTCGGTACAAAAGGGTTTAAGAAAGTTGTAATCCTCTTAAATATCGATGTTTATGGCTCCAACTTCCTTATAGCCTGAAACTCGCATGTGGTCAATTTTAAAGAGTTTTATTAAGATAAATATATATAACTCCGTCTTTTTTAACTAAATTGTATATATTTGTTTCTATCTATCTCTATTTATCTACATATCTGTATATCTGTCTGTCTATAGATCCATCCACCTACCCATCTATCTATCTATCTAGCTATCTATCATCTTACTATGTACAACGTTTTAGGTAGTTTTTACGAAATAAAATATTGAGTCTATCTATCTATCTATCTATCTATCCCCCACGTTTTACCACACATATCCAAAATTTTCCACCACTCGTGATTTTTAAATAGCAGGTCAACTCTTAAGCTAAGATAATGGAGCAGAATACATTTGTATTTGTGTTATTATTTGTTTAATTGCTTCTTTCTGTATATATTTGTTTCTTGCTTTCGTGTGTTATTCATGTGTATTTAGTTATCTAATCATTTATTCATCTACTCAGTTGTTTAAAGTAATTATATTTATTTGATATATGTATTATATTAGTAATTCTTTATTTACATAGTTATTTGTGTATATATATATATATATAGTGTTATATTTAGGACGAGGTGAAACGACACAAACAATAGGCTAACTTTAAATTCAAGACTAATGTCAACTTACACCTCAAAATATCCAGGTTCAAGGAAACTAGAATATCAATTCTTAGTTTAATTAAATTAGGTATTATAATGAAACAATAAAATCAAGTCTCTTCAGGACGAGTAATAAGAATATATAATGGACTAAGAGTTGGCTTAGTAACAAAAGAATTATTATCAGAAAATATTTGGAATTTTGGAATTTGGGGGGGGGGGGATAGGTAGGTTGGTGAGATAAGAGGTCTCTAAGGATTAGAGAGAAGTAAAGATGGAATTTAATAGCAAAGTCGAAGTATAAAAGGTGGTGGGCTACACACCTTGCTATGGTCGGTTGAGGTTTTTGAGAACTCGTTGTCGTCGTTGCGCAGATAATTCCCATTCGTCGAAGACTATTGGCATAGATGGTAGTGGCGGCGATGGTGGTGGTTCAGCGGAGGTGTCAGGCTGGAGGTTTGAGGTGGTCCGAGGTGTTGTTGGAGTAGGAGTTGCTGGTGCTGGCGGAGTTGTTGTCATCTCCTCAGCTTTCCTCTTATGCAGGCTCGGTGTTGAAGTTGCTGCTTCCTGGACTCTAGGTGTTGGAATCTTCTGAGGGCAGAGTGGTTGAGGCATATGTTGAGTGTTGGAAGGCTTTTTGTGCGGCTTCTCCGTTGTTCTTCGGACAGGGAGATCTGGAGGGATGATGATGGTAGGCAGGCTGTAAAATATGCAAGTGAAACATAAATAAGTACATGTCTTTACTGAAGCAATGCAAGGTTTAGATAGCTATATCACACACGAATTCATAGTTTCTCAAGATCACCGGATATGGTTAATATATGTTTAATAACTTAAGGAAATACACAATACGTTAATAAAATAAATACATGTAATTAATACAACTATTTAAAAGTGAAATAAGCACTTAAGTATAACTTGAGAGAATATTCCTTCTGAAAATACAATAGTAAGGGGTAACTAAATTAATCTTATCAAATTTACAAACTTGGAACTAATCACAAATTAATTAAATGCTCTACATTTATAATTTAAAAAATGCAATCATAAGGAAGTGACAAAATAATATGAATTTACAGAGAACTCAATGATAATTGATTATTAACTGATCACTAAATTAACTTATAATATCACTGAAAATAATAAATAGGCTATAATCTAATGACACACTTATATACTCAAGTCCCCAATCACAGGTAAGGATGCAGATGATTTATCGTTTGGTGGTAGCCAGGAGAGATATGTCACATCACTAGTTTTTGTTGTATGTGATTTAGGGAGGCAAAAGGCAGAACTGCCTATAGCGAGTGCCTCCCCCATAGTTGAAAGAGTGACAGGGCCAAAATCAATGGACGTTCGAGCCAAAATGCCTGGACACACAAAGTTTGAAGCAATATATGTCATAGGAAGAGGGAAAGACTGATTCTGGGAGAGAGTTCCAGAGCACAGCTGTTGAGTAGAAGAAAGTTTGAGAGCAACGTTTCACTCTTGGGTTGGAGAGTTGCACAGAGTAGGGGTGGGATTGAGTTGCAAGACGAGTACCACGTGCCCTACGTAAAGGAGGTGGTATACACTGGGAAAGCTCTGAGGAACACTAATTTTATAGTAGCGATAGAATAGCGAGAGAGATGGAACATTGCGGCAGAGAGAGAGAGATTGCAGAGAGTTTGTGAGTGGACGGGAGTTAATGATACGAAAGGCCTTCCTTTCAACTTTGTCTAAGAGAATAATGGAGATATAATGGTAAACTATGTACACGCAGGAGAGAGAGGGGCAGACGAGATGCTAAGGTCAGCTGGTCGAGAGTCGAAACTGCAAGGAATCAGGGGGTATATATATGTCACCAGAGAATGTGGAATTTTCTGCTATACACATGAATGAAATGACACAATGCTGGGAGAGACTGACTGAATCCTAACAGGTCTAGTTACTCTCGAGAATCAAACACATGAGTGGGATACTAAACTATTATACCAATCTGGCTTACATAACAATATATATATATATATATATATATATATATATATATATATATATATATATATATATATATATATTATATATATGTACAGTATATATATATATATATATATATATATATATATATATATACCGGTATATATATATATATACCGTATATATATATATATATATAGATATATATATTTATATACAGTATATACCGTACTATATATATATATGTTAGTAAAGCCAGGTAATACATTTTCTTTAATACATACGACGTTGAAAGAAATGGCAATTTCTGCGTTGGAAATTGTATTATTCAAAGTTTCCAGGTCTCTGATGAGTTTTCGCTGGGTGGCAGGAAGTAGATGAATGAGATGAGCAAAATTCATGGTGGTACAGGGTTACATTAATGTACATGATGATACAGGATATACAACGCATTTCACTGGACAACCAGCATTATCAAGTAAGGGTAGAATGATATAAAAGGTAAACAGGAAGGGTATATATAGAGGGTGGAGGATCAGAGGATGCGAAAATCAGGGGGCAAAAGTCTCCTATTGGTGGAGGGTATTCTAGGAGTGCAAAAGGGGGAACCGCTTCACGCAGGCGCATTGGATGCGGGATGGTGTTGGTCTGGTGGCGGGGTCAAAGCTGATTGGCTGCGTGTCGAGGGGCGTGGCCTAAGTTGTATGGTCCGTGTGGCGCCGGCAGAAGACGGAGCTGAAGGATGTAGCGCGGGGTGCTGCGTCAAGGGCACCGGGGGGCGAGGAGGGGCGTTAGGTCCTGTAGGGTAGTGCCTTTTGGCAGAAGGAAGGACCTGAAGGTCTAGAGTTTGGTTGTTGATGTTAGGATGTAAGGCTTGGAACTCACCATAGCAAAATCCTCAACAAACAACACTTCCAAGCTGCCAAACAATTAACCTCTGAAGTGCGCTTGGGGGTAATTGGAAAGCTTCCTGCCTCGTGATTCATGACAAGGAGGAATATCTTAGAAAAATGGACGTCATCTTAAATGACAACACCAAATTTAAAAAGATCACCCGCAACTCAACCGAAGAAATCAAACGTACTGCCAACACCACCATCACCGCCATCAACGCCAAACAAGCAGGGGTCCACCTTAAAAAAATCGTCGGAGAATACACCCCTGGTTATGCGTACAGAACCATCAAAACACACAAACCTGGGAACCCCCTCCGCCCCATCATCTCCCAGATCCCCATTGCCACCGACCAGATCGCCAAGTCCCTGAACAACCTCCTCACCCCCTACGTGCCCAGCCAATACAACCTTAACTCAGCCCACGATTTCTTGGAAATTTTACGAGACGTCCCCCGGATCAACAACCACACAATCGCCTCCCTCGACGTAGAAAGCCTGTTCACCAACGTGCCAGTGGATAGGACCATTGACATGATTCTACGTCGAATTTACCATTGCCCTGATACACCAACACTGGACATCCCGGAGAAGGCCCTGAAAACTCTACTGGAGCTGTGTACCAAGGAGGCCCCCTTCCTTTGCCCCCGGGGCAACATGTACAAGCAGATAGATGGTGCGGCGATGGGCAGCCCCCTAGGAGTTCTTTTTGCGAACTTTTTTATGGGTACCATCGAGGAAGAGCGCCTAGCTGCCCAATGACCCGCCGTCTACTGTAGATACGTGGATGACATCTTCGTGCAAATCAAGGACCTCCACGAACTACAGGAACTCCAGCGTCGCTTCATGACCTCCTCCGGACTTAACTTCACCTTTGAAAAATCTAACAATGGACAACTCCCCTTCCTCGACATCCTCGTAGCTCTGAACGACCATGGGTTCAAAACCACCATCTACACTAAACCAACTAACACAGGACAATGCCTCAACTGCGATAGTGGATGCCCCCGCCGTTATCTTCTATCCTCTATCTCCGCATATGTAAGGAGAGCCCTCACACACTGCTCTACCTGGGCCGACACCCACCAGGAACTAGAAAGACTATCCCAAGTTTTAGTGAATAATGGGTACTCCAACTCCGACATCTCCAGCACCATCAACCACCATCTTGAAAAATGGTACACCCACAGCCCTCCCAACATTGACCCCCCCAATGAAATTAAGATCTTCTACCGCAATTACATGTCCTCTGAACAACAAAATGACGAGGCCGTCTTAACCATTTCAGACTCGTATGATGCAGAGGTTGCCAGATTAGCAATAAGAAATAGAGTTCTCTCACGCTTATAATTACCTCTCCAAATTTAGTTTTCTGCCCACAGCTAACTCAAAGACAACTGCAGAGGTTGAAGTAACTAAACTAAAGGTTTGTAAATGCCCCTGATGGCAACAATGGCTTTAAAGTATCCCTAATAGGCTCAAAATCGCGTCATATGTCGGAGAGGGTTATAAGAAATAATCTCCAAGCATGTCCACCCAACCAACCCGGAAAACAAAATCAAATTAATAATTTATTACAAATCCCCCAAGACCTCCAACCTCGTTCTCCGCAACAAACCAGCTTCCACCAAGATAAAGAGCCCAATGACCGACGATCACGTCATTTACCAACATATCTGTAATTATGAGGACTGTGGACCTCATTACTATATTGAGATGACGCAGACTCGTCTTTCACGTCGGTTAACTCTTCACCTTCAGGCTGGAGCCATCAAAGACCACTATCTCACCCCCAACCACCCCCCTCACACGCAAGAGAAACACACCACCATACTCGATAAAGAAAGTGACCCAAGGAGATTACCTATACTCGAAGCGTTATATATCCAAGCCTTACATCCTAACATCAACAACCAAACTCTAGACCTTCATATCCTTCCTTCTGCCAAAAGGCACTACCCTACAGGACCTAACGCCCCTCCTCGCCCCCCGGTGCCCTTGACGCAGCCCCCCGCGCTACCTCCTTCAGCTTCGTCTTCTGCCGGTGCATACAACTTAGGCCACGCCCCTCGACACGCAGACAATCAGCTTTGACCCCGCCACCCGACCAACACCATCCCGCATCCAGTGCGCCTGCGTGAAGCGGTTCCCCCTTTTTCACTCCTAGAATACCCCTCCACCAATAGGAGACTTTTGCCCCCTGATTTTCGCCTCCTCTGGTCCTCCACCCTCTATATTATACCCTTCCTGTTTACCTTTTATATCATTCTACCCATACTTGATAATGCTGGTTGTCCAGTGAAACGCGTCGTATATCCTGTATCATCATGTACATTTATGTAACCCTGTACCACCATGAATTTTGCTCATCTCATTCATCTACTTCCTGCCACCCAGCGGAAACTCATCAGAGACCTGGAAACTTTGAATAATGAAATTTCCAACGCAGAAATTGCCATTTATTTCAACCTCGTATGTATTAACCCTAAAAATTTTTGCACTCGCGTTGCACGGTTATTGCAAGAAAACTATCCATCATACAAGGATCGTTATGGTGTCATTCGAAAGCTCTGTTTATGCCCTTTCAGGGATAGATACTTGTTTTACGTTCTGGGTCTTATTTAGGCATGAAAATGATCACGTAAACAGCCCTATTTTGGCTAAAAACACCCCGCTGGGCGGTACACATAAATAAACCGCATAGGCCGCTCGTAAGGTGTTAAAGAAAAAAAAAAAATATATATATATATATATTTATTATATATGTATATATATACCGGTATATCCAGGGTGTATTAAAACAACTGTTCCAGACTATGACGAACACAATGTAAAATGAAAAATTGAACATATTTTAGTATGACATTTTTACCAGATACAGTATGTCTTATTAATGAGATACATGTTTATTTAGAAATGTAGCAAAAGAGGTTTACGAATAAAGCACTAAATACATGATGCATGATAAGCATGTTTACTATGGACTTAACTAAATGGAAATTATAGGTTTACCTATTCACACATTAGTAATTACGATATCAAAGTTGTCTTAGGATATGGTGATGAAATTATGTGGTTAGCAAAGTCTGGGTTGAAAATCCGAACGCAGCAGAAGGTAATTCAATCTTTTATGAAGCATAGTTCTTGATTCACAGATTCATTGGGAGCTGATCGCTCCTATGTTGCATGAAATTCACGGAAATGTTTCATTTCTCGGTATAAAGATTCAATTATACAAATGCTGGGTATAATTGATTTCTCAAAACTGTATTACATCAGTTGGTGGGAATGCAAACAAGTCAATTAATCTCTTATTATTACATTGTAATGACCATGTACAGTAGTGGAAATTTATTCTGGTCGATTTTGAAGTCTCAAACTGATTAAACGAATCTTTAAATTGCAAATACCCAGTCAAAATGAGTAAGGAGATTCAATTCAATCCTACTGTAGACTGCTTGGAATGAGTTTGTATCTGAATTAATGTTAACGACTGTACAATAATATAAATAACATCAAGCAATAACTTTGTAATGCCCACATTGTTTGATTTTATTTATTGTTCAATTTTTTTTTTTTTTTTTTTTTTTTTTTTATAGGGAAAGGTGGGTGAGAGGAGAGGGTTTTATGTGGGAGGCAAAGAGGGAAAGATGAAGCAAGTGTGGGAGGCATAAAAGTTAGTGGGCATACCACTTCGCTTTATTTATAATACATTGGTTTCACACATACATTTTTCGTTGTAGTATTATTATTATTATTATTATTATTATTATTATTATTATTATATATATATATTTGTTTTTTAACATGCATTTTTGGAGCTAGCTAAATACATAGTTAGTTTTTCATAGCCTATACAATCAGTGATAGTTGTGTCTTAAAATTATTACTAGTTGTTCAACATTGCTTTAGCATACTATTATATGACAGTTGTATCTGCAGACCACTTGGTCTCTCTTATGTTAAAAGAAAAATACAAAAATGTTTGGCATTACCAGAAAATAATTTGAGTTGTAAACAGTTTTTAAAGGGAATATTACATACACTATATCACCCCGAAAAATAATGATGTTTATAATTTAACATGCCAAGATATAAACTAGGAAATTTTGGGGGGAGGGGGATACCAATGTCAATGTTCGGATAATAGCACCTGCTTGGACGACACTGAATATTTTACGTTATGTCCTTTGAATAATCAATGATTAACCCGGTAAGTGCTAAGCCCCTGTAGAATACACCACACCCCTGTGCTGAGGTATTTTGATTCATTCCTCCCTAAAATCGTTAGTTTACCATATAAATAGTTAATATTTATCCATATGTGCTTATTTTACTATGAATATGAACATATGAACATGGGAAAGCAATAAAACAAGTGGTAACAGCAATTGGGTGGTGAAAAATGGATATTTTAGCCCTGCAGTCGTAATCTGGCCTTGAGCAGTGACAGACTAACATCCTCCCTCTCTCGTGTTTCGTTTCGCTTGGCACTGAGAGGCAAAGGGTGGACTCAGACTGGCTTGGAGGGTCGGAGTTACACTCCTCCACCCTCCTCCCTCTCTCATACTTGTTCTCCCACGAAAATACTCAATAAATATCGGGAATAATGGAGAAAATACCTGATAATTGAAGAGGGGGGGAAAAGGGGGGAGGGGGAGGGGAAAGGGAGGGACGGACACATGTGTAGCAGTGGTAGAAAGTAATGGAGGCAAATTATCTCACCTTAACACATTTTTGTTTTGTTTTAGTTTTAAAAAAAAAAATTTAGGCCTAGGATCTTAAGTCTTCCAGCAGACGCCTAGTAGAACCTCTTAAGAGTCTTCCAGCATATATATATATATATATATATATATATATATATATATATATATACCGGTATATATGTATATACAGTATATATACTGTATACAGTATATATATATATAAAACAAATATATATATATATATATATATACATATATATATATAAATATACATATGTATATATATAGTAACACTCGCAGGAAAAATTAAATATTGGAACACCAAGCTTTCGTCTATTCTCTCAAGACATCTTCAGGGTAATACAAATTAATATACATATATATTTATTCATTTATGATCCACCACACGTGTCCTTCAAATAGCACCTCAACTTTTAAGAGAGTCCACTTCGCTTTTTTTGTCTTTATTATCCTCTCTCTTTGGCTTTTATCCATTCGGCCCCATTCAGTCTACTATTTTAAGATGTTTACCCCCATCTAGGTATCATTATTTTCCTGGCGAGCGGTAGCGAGCCAGCATACATATTATGTTTGTTTTGACAGCAAGCTAAATTTGTAAATTTGTAAATTTCTCCGGCGAAGCCGGATTTCTCCAAACAATGCTGGCTCGCTATCGTCGCCATGGAGAAATCGACACCTGGATGGGGATAAAAACATCTTAAAGCATTTGGCTGAATGGGGCCGAATGGATACAAGCCAGGGAAAGAGAGAAAAAGAGAGAAAGATAAAAAGTCGATGACCCCCCTTAACCAACGTTAATGGAGCAGATTACGTTTATATGTATACAGGTCTCCCTCACTATCCGATGCCATTATTTACTATATTATTATTGGTGTTTAGGTTTATATGTATACAGGTCTCCCTCACTATCCGATGCCATTATTTACTATATTATTATTGGTGTTTAGGTTTATATGTATACAGGTCTCCCTCACTATCCGATGCCATTATTTACTATATTATTATTGGTGTTTAGGTTTATATGTATACAGGTCTCTCTCACTATCCGATGCCATTATTTACTATATTATTATTGGTGTTTAGGTTTATATGTATACAGGTCTCCCTCACTATCCGATGCCATTATTTACTATATTATTATTGGTGTTTAGGTTTATATGTATACAGGTCTCCCTCACTATCCGATGCCATTATTTACTATATTATTATTGGTGTTTAGGTTTATATGTATACAGGTCTCCCTCACTATCCGATGCCATTATTTACTATATTATTATTGGTGTTTAGGTTTATATGTATACAGGTCTCCCTCACTATCCGATGCCATTATTTACTATATTATTATTGGTGTTTAGGTTTATATGTATACAGGTCTCCCTCACTATCCGATGCCATTATTTACTATATTATTATTGGTGTTTAGGTTTATATGTATACAGGTCTCTCTCACTATCCGATGCCATTATTTACTATATTATTATTGGTGTTTAGGTTTATATGTATACAGGTCTCCCTCACTATCCGATGCCATTATTTACTATATTATTATTGGTGTTTAGGTTTATATGTATACAGGTCTCCCTCACTATCCGATGCCATTATTTACTATATTATTATTGGTGTTTAGGTTTATATGTATACAGGTCTCTCTCACTATCCGATGCCATTATTTACTATATTATTATTGGTGTTTAGGTATATATGTATACAGGTCTCCCTCACTATCCGATGCCATTATTTACTATATTATTATTGGTGTTTAGGTTTATATGTATACAGGTCTCCCTCACTATCCGATGCCATTATTTACTATATTATTATTGGTGTTTAGGTTTATATGTATACAGGTCTCTCTCACTATCCGATGCCATTATTTACTATATTATTATTGGTGTTTAGGTTTATATGTATACAGGTCTCCCTCACTATCCGATGCCATTATTTACTATATTATTATTGGTGTTTAGGTTTATATGTATACAGGTCTCCCTCACTATCCGATGCCATTATTTACTATATTATTATTGGTGTTTAGGTTTATATGTATACAGGTCTCCCTCACTATCCGATGCCATTATTTACTATATTATTATTGGTGTTTAGGTTTATATGCATACAGGTCTCCCTCACTATCCGATGCCATTATTTACTATATTATTATTGGTGTTTAGGTTTATATGTATACAGGTCTCTCTCACTATCCGATGCCATTATTTACTATATTATTATTGGTGTTTAGGTTTATATGTATACAGGTCTCCCTCACTATCCGATGCCATTTTTACTATATTATTATTGGTGTTTAGGTTTATATGTATACAGGTCTCCCTCACTATCCGATGCCATTATTTACTATATTATTATTGGTGTTTAGGTTTATATGTATACAGGTCTCTCTCACTATCCGATGCCATTATTTACTATATTATTATTGGTGTTTAGGTTTATATGTATACAGGTCTCCCTCACTATCCGATGCCATTATTTACTATATTATTATTGGTGTTTAGGTTTATATGTATACAGGTCTCCCTCACTATCCGATGCCATTATTTACTATATTATTATTGGTGTTTAGGTTTATATGTATACAGGTCTCCCTCACTATCCGATGCCATTATTTACTATATTATTATTGGTGTTTAGGTTTATATGCATACAGGTCTCCCTCACTATCCGATGCCATTATTTACTATATTATTATTGGTGTTTAGGTTTATATGTATACAGGTCTCCCTCACTATCCGATGCCATTATTTACTATATTATTATTGGTGTTTAGGTTTATATGTATACAGGTCTCCCTCACTATCCGATGCCATTATTTACTATATTATTATTGGTGTTTAGGTTTATATGTATACAGGTCTCCCTCACTATCCGATGCCATTATTTACTATATTATTATTGGTGTTTAGGTTTATATGTATACAGGTCTCCCTCACTATCCGATGCCATTATTTACTATATTATTATTGGTGTTTAGGTTTATATGTATACAGGTCTCCCTCACTATCCGATGCCATTATTTACTATATTATTATTGGTGTTTAGGTTTATATGTATACAGGTCTCCCTCACTATCCGATGCCATTATTTACTATATTATTATTGGTGTTTAGGTTTATATGTATACAGGTCTCCCTCACTATCCGATGCCATTATTTACTATATTATTATTGGTGTTTAGGTTTATATGTATACAGGTCTCCCTCACTATCCGATGCCATTATTTACTATATTATTATTGGTGTTTAGGTTTATATGCATACAGGTCTCCCTCACTATCCGATGCCATTATTTACTATATTATTATTGGTGTTTAGGTTTATATGTATACAGGTCTCCCTCACTATCCGATGCCATTATTTACTATATTATTATTGGTGTTTAGGTTTATATGTATACAGGTCTCCCTCACTATCCGATGCCATTATTTACTATATTATTATTGGTGTTTAGGTTTATATGTATACAGGTCTCCCTCACTATCCGATGCCATTATTTACTATATTATTATTGGTGTTTAGGTTTATATGTATACAGGTCTCTCTCACTATCCGATGCCATTATTTACTATATTATTATTGGTGTTTAGGTTTATATGTATACAGGTCTCCCTCACTATCCGATGCCATTATTTACTATATTATTATTGGTGTTTAGGTTTATATGTATACAGGTCTCCCTCACTATCCGATGCCATTATTTACTATATTATTATTGGTGTTTAGGTTTATATGTATACAGGTCTCTCTCACTATCCGATGCCATTATTTACTATATTATTTGGTGTTTAGGTTTATATGTATACAGGTCTCCCTCACTATCCGATGCCATTATTTACTATATTATTATTGGTGTTTAGGTTTATATGTATACAGGTCTCCCTCACTATCCGATGCCATTATTTACTATATTATTATTGGTGTTTAGGTTTATATGTATACAGGTCTCCCTCACTATCCGATGCCATTATTTACTATATTATTATTGGTGTTTAGGTTTATATGTATACAGGTCTCCCTCACTATCCGATGCCATTATTTACTATATTATTATTGGTGTTTAGGTTTATATGTATACAGGTCTCTCTCACTATCCGATGCCATTATTTACTATATTATTATTGGTGTTTAGGTTTATATGTATACAGGTCTCTCTCACTATCCGATGCCATTATTTACTATATTATTATTGGTGTTTAGGTTTATATGTATACAGGTCTCCCTCACTATCCGATGCCATTATTTACTATATTATTATTGGTGTTTAGGTTTATATGTATACAGGTCTCCCTCACTATCCGATGCCATTATTTACTATATTATTATTGGTGTTTAGGTTTATATGTATACAGGTCTCCCTCACTATCCGATGCCATTATTTACTATATTATTATTGGTGTTTAGGTTTATATGCATACAGGTCTCCCTCACTATCCGATGCCATTATTTACTATATTATTATTGGTGTTTAGGTTTATATGTATACAGGTCTCTCTCACTATCCGATGCCATTATTTACTATATTATTATTGGTGTTTAGGTTTATATGTATACAGGTCTCCCTCACTATCCGATGCCATTATTTACTATATTATTATTGGTGTTTAGGTTTATATGCATACAGGTCTCCCTCACTATCCGATGCCATTATTTACTATATTATTATTGGTGTTTAGGTTTATATGTATACAGGTCTCCCTCACTATCCGATGCCATTATTTACTATATTATTATTGGTGTTTTAGTTATATGTATACAGGTCTCCCTCACTATCCGATGCCATTATTTACTATATTATTATTGGTGTTTAGGTTTATATGTATACAGGTCTCCCTCACTATCCGATGCCATTATTTACTATATTATTATTGGTGTTTAGGTTTATATGTATACAGGTCTCTCTCTCTCACTATCCGATGCCATTATTTACTATATTATTATTGGTGTTTAGGTTTATATGTATACAGGTCTCCCTCACTATCCGATGCCATTATTTACTATATTATTATTGGTGTTTAGGTTTATATGTATACAGGTCTCCCTCACTATCCGATGCCATTATTTACTATATTATTATTGGTGTTTAGGTTTATATGTATACAGGTCTCCCTCACTATCCGATGCCATTATTTACTATATTATTATTGGTGTTTAGGTTTATATGTATACAGGTCTCCCTCACTATCCGATGCCATTATTTACTATATTATTATTGTCGTTTAGGGTTATATGTATACAGGTCTCTCTCACTATCCGATGCCATTATTTACTATATTATTATTGGTGTTTAGGTTTATATGTATACAGGTCTCCCTCACTATCCGATGCCATTATTTACTATATTATTATTGGTGTTTAGGTTTATATGTATACAGGTCTCCCTCACTATCCGATGCCATTATTTACTATATTATTATTGGTGTTTAGGTTTATATGTATACAGGTCTCCCTCACTATCCGATGCCATTATTTACTATATTATTATTGGTGTTTAGGTTTATATGTATACAGGTCTCCCTCACTATCCGATGCCATTATTTACTATATTATTATTGGTGTTTAGGTTTATATGTATACAGGTCTCCCTCACTATCCGATGCCATTATTTACTATATTATTATTGGTGTTTAGGTTTATATGTATACAGGTCTCCCTCACTATCCGATGCCATTATTTACTATATTATTATTGGTGTTTAGGTTTATATGTATACAGGTCTCTCTCACTATCCGATGCCATTATTTACTATATTATTATTGGTGTTTAGGTTTATATGTATACAGGTCTCTCTCACTATCCGATGCCATTATTTACTATATTATTATTGGTGTTTAGGTTTATATGTATACAGGTCTCCCTCACTATCCGATGCCATTATTTACTATATTATTATTGGTGTTTAGGTTTATATGTATACAGGTCTCTCTCACTATCCGATGCCATTATTTACTATATTATTATTGGTGTTTAGGTTTATATGTATACAGGTCTCCCTCACTATCCGATGCCATTATTTACTATATTATTATTGGTGTTTAGGTTTATATGTATACAGGTCTCTCTCACTATCCGATCCGATGCCATTATTTACTATATTATTATTGGTGTTTAGGTTTATATGCATACAGGTCTCCCTCACTATCCGATGCCATTATTTACTATATTATTATTGGTGTTTAGGTTTATATGTATACAGGTCTCCCTCACTATCCGATGCCATTATTTACTATATTATTATTGGTGTTTAGGTTTATATGTATACAGGTCTCCCTCACTATCCGATGCCATTATTTACTATATTATTATTGGTGTTTAGGTTTATATGTATACAGGTCTCTCTCACTATCCGATGCCATTATTTACTATATTATTATTGGTGTTTAGGTTTATATGTATACAGGTCTCCCTCACTATCCGATGCCATTATTTACTATATTATTATTGGTGTTTAGGTTTATATGTATACAGGTCTCTCTCACTATCCGATGCCATTATTTACTATATTATTATTGGTGTTTAGGTTTATATGTATACAGGTCTCCCTCACTATCCGATGCCATTATTTACTATATTATTATTGGTGTTTAGGTTTATATGTATACAGGTCTCTCTCACTATCCGATGCCATTATTTACTATATTATTATTGGTGTTTAGGTTTATATGCATACAGGTCTCCCTCACTATCCGATGCCATTATTTACTATATTATTATTGGTGTTTAGGTTTATATGTATACAGGTCTCTCTCACTATCCGATGCCATTATTTACTATATTATTATTGGTGTTTAGGTTTATATGTATACAGGTCTCCCTCACTATCCGATGCCATTATTTACTATATTATTATTGGTGTTTAGGTTTATATGTATACAGGTCTCTCTCACTATCCGATGCCATTATTTACTATATTATTATTGGTGTTTAGGTTTATATGTATACAGGTCTCCCTCACTATCCGATGCCATTATTTACTATATTATTATTGGTGTTTAGGTTTATATGTATACAGGTCTCCCTCACTATCCGATGCCATTATTTACTATATTATTATTGGTGTTTAGGTTTATATGTATACAGGTCTCCCTCACTATCCGATGCCATTATTTACTATATTATTATTGGTGTTTAGGTTTATATGTATACAGGTCTCCCTCACTATCCGATGCCATTATTTACTATATTATTATTGGTGTTTAGGTTTATATGTATACAGGTCTCCCTCACTATCCGATGCCATTATTTACTATATTATTATTGGTGTTTAGGTTTATATGTATACAGGTCTCTCCCTCACTATCCGATGCCATTATTTACTATATTATTATTGGTGTTTAGGTTTATATGTATACAGGTCTCTCTCACTATCCGATGCCATTATTTACTATATTATTATTGGTGTTTAGGTTTATATGTATACAGGTCTCCCTCACTATCCGATGCCATTATTTACTATATTATTATTGGTGTTTAGGTTTATATGTATACAGGTCTCCCTCACTATCCGATGCCATTATTTACTATATTATTATTGGTGTTTAGGTTTATATGTATACAGGTCTCCCTCACTATCCGATGCCATTATTTACTATATTATTATTGGTGTTTAGGTTTATATGTATACAGGTCTCTCTCACTATCCGATGCCATTATTTACTATATTATTATTGGTGTTTAGGTTTATATGTATACAGGTCTCCCTCACTATCCGATGCCATTATTTACTATATTATTATTGGTGTTTAGGTTTATATGTATACAGGTCTCCCTCACTATCCGATGCCATTATTTACTATATTATTATTGGTGTTTAGGTTTATATGTATACAGGTCTCCCTCACTATCCGATGCCATTATTTACTATATTATTATTGGTGTTTCGGTTTATATGTATACAGGTCTCCCTCACTATCCGATGCCATTATTTACTATATTATTATTGGTGTTTAGGTTTATATGTATACAGGTCTCCCTCACTATCCGATGCCATTATTTACTATATTATTATTGGTGTTTAGGTTTATATGTATACAGGTCTCCCTTACTATCCGATGCCATTATTTACTATATTATTATTGGTGTTTAGGTTTATATGTATACAGGTCTCTCCCTCACTATCCGATGCCATTATTTACTATATTATTATTGGTGTTTAGGTTTATATGTATACAGGTCTCCCTCACTATCCGATGCCATTATTTACTATATTATTATTGGTGTTTAGGTTTATATGTATACAGGTCTCTCTCACTATCCGATGCCATTATTTACTATATTATTATTGGTGTTTAGGTTTATATGTATACAGGTCTCCCTCACTATCCGATGCCATTATTTACTATATTATTATTGGTGTTTAGGTTTATATGTATACAGGTCTCCCTCACTATCCGATGCCATTATTTACTATATTATTATTGGTGTTTAGGTTTATATGTATACAGGTCTCCCTCACTATCCGATGCCATTATTTACTATATTATTATTGGTGTTTAGGTTTATATGTATACAGGTCTCCCTCACTATCCGATGCCATTATTTACTATATTATTATTGGTGTTTAGGTTTATATGTATACAGGTCTCTCTCACTATCCGATGCCATTATTTACTATATTATTATTGGTGTTTAGGTTTATATGTATACAGGTCTCCCTCACTATCCGATGCCATTATTTACTATATTATTATTGGTGTTTAGGTTTATATGTATACAGGTCTCCCTCACTATCCGATGCCATTATTTACTATATTATTATTGGTGTTTAGGTTTATATGTATACAGGTCTCCCTCACTATCCGATGCCATTATTTACTATATTATTATTGGTGTTTAGGTTTATATGTATACAGGTCTCCCTCACTATCCGATGCCATTATTATTTACTATATTATTATTGGTGTTTAGGTTTATATGTATACAGGTCTCCCTCACTATCCGATGCCATTATTTACTATATTATTATTGGTGTTTAGGTTTATATGTATACAGGTCTCTCTCACTATCCGATGCCATTATTTACTATATTATTATTGGTGTTTAGGTTTATATGTATACAGGTCTCTCTCACTATCCGATGCCATTATTTACTATATTATTATTGGTGTTTAGGTTTATATGTATACAGGTCTCCCTCACTATCCGATGCCATTATTTACTATATTATTATTGGTGTTTAGGTTTTCAGAGGTTTGGATTTTGGCTGGTCCCAGAATGCATTCCCATTTACCCCATTCATTTTTGTGTTCGCTATATATGTTATTCTATTTATGATCGGGTTTTCAGGAACGTAACCCAATCATAAATCGAGGGAGACCTGTATTTATTTATTATTGTCTTGATAGCGTAATGCATAAATAGACAGAATACATGTTCATGCATATTATCGATATAAAGTATATTTTGAGAGCTTAAGCTGAGAATTATACATAAACACGGCAGCATTTTAACAAACCATTAACGGATATTGGTGGATATCAAAACACCAAAGCCAATCACGCACATGGGTTACAGGGAAACACCAAAGCCAATCACGCACATGGGTTACAGGGAAATTTGTATTTTGTATTAATATATTTAGTTACCGGGTCTGTTTTGTATTAATATATTTAGTTACCGGGTCTGTTTTGTATTAATATATTTAGTTACCGGGTCTGTTTTGTATTAATATATTTAGTTACCGGGTCTGTTTTGTATTAATATATTTAGTTACCGGGTCTGTTTTGTATTAATATATTTAGTTACCGGGTCTGTTTTGTATTAATATATTTAGTTACCGGGTCTGTTTTGTATTAATATATTTAGTTACCGGGTCTGTTTTGTATTATTATATTTAGTTACCGGGTCTGTTTTGTATTAATATATTTAGTTACCGGGTCTGTTTTGTATTAATATATTTAGTTACCGGGTCTGTTTTGTATTAATATATTTAGTTACCGGGTCTGTTTTGTATTAATATATTTAGTTACCGGGTCTGTTTTGTATTATTATATTTAGTTACCGGGTCTGTTTTGTATTATTATATTTAGTTACCGGGTCTGTTTTGTATTATTATATTTAGTTACCGGGTCTGTTTTGTATTATTATATTTAGTTACCGGGTCTGTTTTGTATTGATATATTTAGTTACCGGGTCTGTTTTGTATTATATATTTAGTTACGGGTCTGTTTTGTATTATTATATTTAGTTACCGGGTCTGTTTTGTATTGATATATTTAGTTACCGGGTCTGTTTTGTATTAAGGGTAACATATTACGTAAAAATATTTGCGGTAATTCTGTTTATGAAATTCAAAATAATCTGAATATTGATAACTTAATCGATGAACATACCAAGAAAAATATAATATTTGATATTAAACTTTCTGATAAGAACAAGTGCATTGCAAAATTATACATGTTACCTAAATTTCATAAAAGACCTTATAAATATCGCTTTATTGCCGGAGCAAAATTTGCTACCACTAAAACTCTATCAGAACAAGTAGTAAATTGCTTAAAATACATTAAAAGTACTCATAAAAGATATTGTAATACCATCATGAGAAGAACTGGCATTAACTATTATTGGAGTGTTGACAATTCGTTAGGAGTTATTGATAAAATAAATACCATGCCGAAAGTTACCTCGGTACATAGCTTCGACTTTTCAACTTTGTATACCAATTTGCCTTTAGATTTAGTATATTCAGAGCTTTGCTTTATTATAGATTTGCACTTTGACAGGTTCGTTAGGAATGGTAATTATTTCATAAATGTTTATACATATTTTAATAATGCATCACTTAGCTCTACTCCCACTAGTTCTGTATATTTTGATAGAACTAAACTTAAAGATGCCCTTAAATTCCTCCTTTTCAATACTTATGTTAGATTCGGGCCGTACATTTTCAAACAAATATTAGGAATTCCTATGGGTGGAAATGCTAGCCCTTTAATTGCAGACTTATTCTTGCTTGCTTTAGAATTTAAATATATAAAAGACTTAGTTGACAGTAGCAAGAAAAATAAAATTCCAGAAAAATTAGCACTTGCTAAACTGTTAAGTAATAATAGTAGATATATTGATGATATTCTTGTTTGCAATTTGTTAAATTTTATTCAAGTTGCTAAACTTATTTACCCTAATTCTATTCCCCTCACACAATGTAACGTAAATTATAAAGTTGAAAATTTTCTTGATATAAATATAGAGATTGTTAATGAACAGTGCATACTTAAAGTATATCACAAAGTTGATGATTTTAATTTTAACGTAATAAACTTTCCTTTCCCTAGTAGTAATATCGATAGTAAAATCACTTATAATTGTTTTTATTCCCAATTAATAAGATTTTGTAAAATCTGCACTAAAGTAGATGACTTTTGGGCTAGAGCTAGGTTACTATACAGACTCTTAGTGGACAGAGGTTTTGAGGCAAGTAAATTGTTCCATAAATTTAATCTTTTTAGGGTCAATTATTGTGACTGTATTCTAAAATTTGACATCAATAATTTTAATCAAGCATTTTTAACTTGAAGTTTCTTGTATAACCTCTGCTTACTTTTTGTCTGTATTTATTGTTTATCTTTTTCTTTTTCTTTTCTATTATTAATATTATATTATTATTAATATTGATGATTTTTTAAATGTATTGTTCTTGTTAAAAGAGTACTCTTTGTTTAAATCTGTTGTTACTTCATATTTTGCAAATTATTTGTCTTTATATTATATGTATTCATTGTCGATAGTATCAATTGCTTACTTTTGCGATTTCCTTAGTTTATTTGTGCTATAAATGTAGGTTATTTGTAGGGTAGTTATTGATAGGGGTCACTTGAGGCATGCTATGCTTACAGGTACCTACCCGATAGCACTATCGTTAGTGAGTGCTGTACTGTATTTTATATATTATTTTGTAATAGTATAGATATCTTATCAATATTTGTATTTTTACTATTGTTAATGTCTTGTCATGTTGCAAATTTGATTTTAAATAATATTTTGACATTTAACATGTAGTTTCTTTATTCATGCAGAGTTTAGTAAAATTTGCCAGAACGTCCCGGACTTCCCAAACTTGACTACTTCCTTTAACGTGACGATAGTGCGTTGTTATATGTGCGATTGGTTTGCTTGGGAAACAGATTAACTTGCTCATGTAGTGATGTACACCCTATGTGGTGGATTGTGTTCTTTTATTTAATAATTTTCATTTTAGTAAGCGTGGTTTCCACATAGCGATTTTGATAATTTAATTTGACTTTATATTGTCCTTGTCCCAATTTTGGTTTGTTTAGTTTGCAAGTTTTACATTTTAATTGTATTAATATATTTAGTTACCGGGTCTGTTTTCTTTTTTCTCGCTAGACCTACATCAAGCTTAAGAAATTCCCCAATAGGGGACTTCGAGATAAATTTGTATATTTATAGGTAGAAAAATGCATCGGCCGAAAGCCCTTTCCTCCTAAATTGCAGGCTTGCTGTCGCTCGCCAGGAAAATACCGACACCTAAATACCACAAAAGGTCTTGAAAGCGCTAAACTAATGTTTTGTTCAATTACTAGAAACTCTCTCACACACACACACACACACACACACACATCTATCTGCTTATGCTTCTGTATGTTTCTGTGTGTGTGTGTGTGTGTGTGTACATAAACCCAGACGCTTAGCATGTACACACAAATATTTACTTCTATTTATTTTCTTATTTTGTTTCAAACAACACAAATATATTTTGGAAAAAGCTACACTATTAAATAACTTAGTGCATCAAGTCAATTGTTCCTGCTAAAATATTTAAGTACTGTAGCACGCTTAATATAGAACTAGACAGACAAATACTAATGGGAGAGAGAGAGAGAGAGAGAGAGAGAGAGAGAGAGAGAGAGAGAGAGAGAGAGAGAGAGAGAGAGACTTACTGCAAAAGTGTAAACGCTTCTGATAAAGCTATTTAATGCTGAATATAAAACAAGAAAAACACATGTGTTGTATGTGTGTGTGTGAGAGAGATAGATAGTTTGTGAGTGAAAGATAGGAAAATAAGAACAACAATTAAAAATAAGAGATATATATATATATATATATATATATATATATATATATAGAGAGAGAGAGAGAGAGAGAGAGAGTGAGAGTGAGTGAGGGAGTGAGAGAGTGAGTCTAATAACCTGACCACTTATGATATTACCCCAATCTTTTAATAGGGGGAGCCGTTTGAAGGTGTAGACAATATTGGTTGGAGAATTTTTTTTTTTTTAATGACATCCTAGTGGGCTAAAATTGAGAGAGAGAGTGAGAGGGTGTGTGTGTGAGCAAAACTAAGTACACATAATAACAATATCAAGAGAGAGAGAGAGAGAGAGAGAGAGAGAGGTGAGAGAGAATATGCAACGAGAACTTTATGCAAAATACGAGACGGTGGGATATAATATGTTGGATGTGAGGCCACCGTGTTTTCTCTCTCTCTCTCTCTTTCTCTCTCTCTCTCTTTTCTTTTTCTAAACTTTACGACATTATATGATGTTCTTACAGCTAAAATGCCCGTGATGAAACGTGGAATTATCTATAGCGTAACACATTTAAAATGCAAAAATTATATGGCATTGATATATTTATATATAATATATACCAGTATATATTTTATCTAAGATCCCTCTTTATGCAGTATGATAATTAATCATTATATTACCAACATTTAGTACGGAACTGTGATATTCCTGAGCCAGTTATTAACCTCCGACTTGAATTGTTGTAGTGAGGTTAAGTGATGCAGGTCAGTGTGCTGAACCAGGTGATTCCACAGTCTTGCGTATTTGGTAAGTAGAAACGAAGGTAGTGTTCTGTCCTAGCAAATGGAACACTGACCTGATGATACCTTGTGGATGCGGTTCTTGTTGCATATGATGTTGGTTGGGCAGGTTGTAGATGTAAGGGTGTTAGGTGTGGAGTGTGCATTTTGGGGGTTTTGTATGTTACACACAAACCTGGCACATCCCGACGCTGTTGTAGAGGCTGAAACCTGGGGGCATGATGTTCTTGTTTTTTTAGTTGGATCAAGTGTTCAGCTCTTTTCTGTATTTGGTCCAAAAGTTTCAATTATGAGGGGGGACATGATGACCATGCAAGTGGAGAGTATTCCATCAATGGACGAACTTGAGCTTTATACAGAGTAGCAACAGCTTTAGAGTCCAGGAGATGTGATATACGTCGAATGCAACCAAGTTGCCATGCATCATTCTTTGTGATGTCCTTAACATGGCTGGTGAAAGACAGATTATCATTAAATTTTACTCTTAGAATCGTCACTTGACTCTGCATCTGAACCTTCCTCCCATCAAGCTGAATATCTGGTGGTGTATATGTTGGAATATCTTGTCTCCGAGAGATTAGCATTACTGGAGTTTTCTCCGGAGCAAGGTTGACTTGCCAGCGTTTTGCCCAAGGGGTGATGCTATCTAAGGCATTGTTGATATGAGTGACGGTGGCTTGCCTCTCATTTTTGTTATAAGTGAATGTGGGAGTACAGTCGTCAGCATAAGCAAATGCCTCGGGGATGAGCTGCAGAATGTCATTGAAATTAACATTCCACAACAAAGGTCCAAGAACGCTGCCCTGTGGGCAGCTATCTATCTATAAATCTATCCAGCTATATCCATTTCCATAATCCCCTTTCTTATTATCTTTCCTAACTCTCTCTTTCTCTCTCTCTCAACCCTCCCCGTGCGACAACCATTAGCATCTGAGCTTCCCTTCTGCTCCCCCCCCCCCCCCCTCATTCCCCCAGCGCAGTTGAAACCCTATGTAGGAACTGAGATCGGCCTACCTCCGCCATCTTGGAGAGAGAGAAAGTGTGTGAGTATGAGTGTATGTGAGAGAGAGAGAGTGTGTGAGTGTATATGTGTGTGTGTGGGTGTGAGAGAGAGAGAGAGAGATTTACACACACTTATTATTGTTGTATATTTACTTATTGTTGTATATATTTATTGTATTGAAGTGTTACAGGGACCTCCCTAATTGACCGATCGTAATGAACATTTGCATCAATTAACTCTCTAGCTCCCGCAAGTTAGTTAAGATAGGACTTCAGGATTATTAAGCCAGCACACTGTAAGTCAATAATAGCATCAGTTAGTTAGAATAGGACTTCAGAGGCTATCAACCCTCCAAGATTACTAAGCCAGCACACTGTAAGTTAAGAATTGCGTCAGTTAGTTAGCTAAAATAAGACTTCAAAGGCTATCAACCCTACTAGATTATTAGGCCAGCACACTGCAAGTCAAGAATAGCCGTCAGGACTGGAAACCCTTTTCGAGAACCCCAGTTCCTTCCTAAGCTAGATACAAATCAACTCTCTCTATTTTTCTTTCACTCTCTCTCTCTCTCTCTCTCTCTCTAAGTAAGGACCTTGAGGTCTGTGTATCTATGTAGCTCTCTCTCTCTCTCTCTCTCTCTCTCTCTCTCTCTCTCTCTCTCTCTCTCTCTCTCTCTCTCTCAAAGATGAAGTTGCCGAACCCCTAACCATTATTTTTAACATGTCACTCCAACATGGACAATTATCCGCTGACTGGAAGACAGCGAATATTACACCGATATTTAAAAAGGGAGATAACAAACTACCAGGTAGTTGCAGACCCATTAGCTTACCTTCCGTTATTGTAAAACTAATAGAATCGATCATAAGAGACGAACTTGTACTTTTCATAGAGAATAGCAATCTTATTAATACTAGTCAACATTGCTTCAGAGAAAAACAATCATGCCTAACGAACCTTATCGAGTTCTATGACAGCCTATTGAAGATAAATTATTTCACCAAAAGTCTTGATATAGTGTACTTGGACTTTCAGAAGGCCTTCGACAAGGTCCCTCATAATATATTACTTCAGAAGGTCGAGAACCTAGGAATACAAGGCAACACACTTAATTGGATAAGGAATTGGTTAAGCGAAACAAAGCAAAGAGTAATTATTAATGGAGTGGAATCAGAATGGACTCCAATGACTAGTGGAGTCCCCCAGGGTTCAGTACTGGGTTTATTATTAATCATAATATATATTAATGATTTAGACAACGGCATCAATAACATAATTTCCAAATTCGCCGATGACACTAAGATAGGAAATGCAATCATCTCAGAAAGCGATAGAAGTAGCCTGCAATCAGATTTAAACAAGATATCGGAGTGGTCAGAACATTGGCAGATGCCCTTTAAAGTAAACAAATGCCAGATACTAAAACAGGCTCCCAAAACAACAAATACGAATACCACCTGAATGGAGAAAAGATAAAGAACTTATCACAGATAAAAGACCTAGGAGTGCTTATCAATGAAAATCTAAAATCTACAAGCCAATGCACCGCAGCATCTAACAAAGAAAATAGAGCACTAGGTTTCATTAACATATATTGTCATTGTCATAGTAAAGACATAGTTGTACCACTATATAACAGGATTGTGAGGCCACATCTGGAGTATGTTGTGCAGTTTTAAAAGAGATAGAGAAACTAGAATCCGTCCAGCGTAGAGCAACAAAGTTAATCCCTTCCCTTAGAAATAAACCATACAATGAGAGATTAAGAGAACTTGACCTGTTTTCGCTTAAGAAACGGAGAATAAGGGGACAGCTGATAGAGTGTTTTAAGATGCTAAAAGGTTTTATTAACGTAAATTCTAATAATATATTTAAGATAGCCAAAGAAGGTTCCACAAGAGGAAACAGATTAAAACTAACAGTCAGGGAAGCGAACCGAGACATAACTAAAAATGTCTTCACCCTCAGTATTATTAGTGAGTGGAATAAGCTCCCTAATGAAGTTATTGACAGTGACTCAATATACACATTTAAAAAAAGGTTAGACACATATCACAGAAAAGTTTGTCTGCAGTAGAAGCTGATCACTGACAAGAGAACCTGGCAGAAATGAACACATTTTCAGTTGAAGAGAGCAGGACAAAAAAAAAATTATATAATAATAATAATAATAAAACAAACAGAGAATGTGTGCATGCCTTTTCCTTTCCATTTCTAACTATACTAGAAATGCCTTCAGGCGATTTCCAAGCCCTGCAAGGTTATTCACTTCTAACTATTTTCATGTGCCTGTCGCACGGAGGGAGTGGAGGGTGGGGAGAGAGCCTTCATCTTTGCTATCCTTTCCTTTCACTTTCTCTTAGGGTTGCTATCTCTATTAGAAGTCCTGGCCACCTCGCAGGGATCGTAAGACCTGTGTGGCCAGTGTATCTATGTAAATATATGTAAATCTCTCTCTCTCTCTTCTATCTATATATCTATCTTGTCTCCTTCCAAGATCATAGACTATTTAACCCATTGAGCACCAGCTAATTATAAATGAATGTACATCGCGAGACCGGCCGATTTGGCCTCTTTTTTTCATAAATGGCTTAAATAGGTGAGGAATGAAGAATAACAAAAAAAAACCCACTCACCTCGGTCATTTGGGGGTCGTATGGGAGTACAAAGGAAATCAAGCAACAACAGGTCTAGTGACCCTTCTAGGCTACTTGTCCTCCAAAACACTGAGGATCAAGTGTCCTAACAGTGGTTTAGAGTGGGTAAGGGAACATTGGAAAGGGAACTACTGCCCTGGAACTAATGTCCGTGGCAGGAATAGAAAGTTAGTAGGGGACATATGGGTTAGTAACTGAGGGGAGGATAAAATAAAGTTATTCATTTACAAATGCAGTCAGTCGCGGGTTTGATGCGAGATATTTGTCTAGCGGAGTTTAAATGAATCAACGGTGCTGCAGTCTATAACGTCTCCTGTAAGCCCATTCCACAAGTTGACAACTCGATTGAAGAAGAAATTCTTAGATTCGTGTGAGTTAAAAGATTTACCAATAATTTTGCAACCGTTTCCCCGCGTGTAATTAGATTGGTGGATAGGGAAGTACTTACTACAGTTCATATTGTCGATGCCTTTGATGATTTTGAACACTTGAATTAAGTCACCTCTTAATCTGCGCTGGGTTAAAGGAAATAGATTTAATTCTCTAAGACGCTCTTCGTATGGTTTGTTCTTTAGGCTAGGTATCATTTTGGTAACTCTACGTTTGAACTCGTTCTAGCTTGTTTATGTCTTTTTGGTAATAAGGGCACCAGCATTTTTTTTTTTTTTTTTTCTATGTGATTGAGGTAGGCAAAAGGCATAACTGCCTATAGCAAGTGCCTCCCCCATAGTTGAAAGAGTGACAGGGCCAAAATCAAGGGACGTTCGAGCCAAAATGCCTGGACACACGGAGTTTGAAGCAATTTAAGTCATAGGAAGAGGGAAAGAATGATTCAGGGAGAGAGTTCCAGAGCTCAGCTGTTGAGTAGAAGAAAGTTTGAGAGTAACGTTTCACTCTTGGGTTGGAGAGTTGCACAGAGTAGGGTGGGATTGAGTTGCAAGACGGGTACCACGTGCCCTACGTAAACGAGGTGGTATGCACTGGGATATCTCTGAGGAACACTGATTATTATAGTAGCGATAGAATAGCGAGAGAGATGCAACATTGCGGCGGAGAGAGAGAGATTGCAGAGAGTTGGTGAGTGGACGGGAGTTAATGATACGAAAGGCCTTCCTTTCAACTTTGTCTAGGAGAGCGGTGTGAGAGGAACCTCCCCACACATGTGAACAATACTCAATACAAGGGCGCACTATGCCCCTGTACAGAGCAAGAAGCTGTGCAGGGGAAAAGAACCCCCTAAGGCAGTTGAGCACACCCAGCTTCTGGGAGGCTGCCTTAGCAAGATTGAACGCAGTATTCCAGAAGAGGGCGGACTAAGGAATTGTAAAGGGTTAGGATAACGTCTTTGGATTTATGCTCAAATGACCTGCCTATAAAGCCAATTATTTTGTTTGCCTTCTTAACAACTTCTGAACATTGTTGACTCGGTTTTAGGTTACTCCCAGATCGGTTTCTCTGTTTACATTCTGAAGCTGAGTACCATTCATCGAATAGTTTGCTTTCTCATTTAGGTATCCGATATGTAGTACTTTACATTTATCCGCATTGAAACTCATTTGCCAAATTTGGGCCCAATGTGACAATTTATCTAGATTGTGTTGCATATCGTCAACTTGTTCTTTTGAGAGTACGCTATTTGCAATTTTTGTATCGTCAGCAAATTTTGAGATTGTACAGGTGAGACCCTCATCTATGTCGTTGATGTAAATTAGAAAGAGAATTGTTCCTAGTACCGATCCCTGGGGTACCCCGCTACTTACATTGGTCCATTTAGATGCCTTACCGTTTATGACTACTCTTTGCTTTCTGTTGCTGAGCCAATTTTCTATCCATTTCAACACACGGTCTTGTATGCCATGCGCTTTTAGTTTTAGCAGTAAACGTTTGTGGGGAACTTTGTCAAAGGCCTTTTGAAAATCAAGGTATATAATATCTACAGTTTTACTCTCATCGTAGAGGTTGAGGATATCGTGGAAGAAGTCTAAGAGGTTTGTTAAACAGGAACGTTTTTTACGAAAGCCGTGTTGAGTATCTTTAAGTATGTTATTTTCCTCTAAGTGATTTACGAGTCTGTCTCTTATGACCGTTTCTAGCATTTTACATACAACTGAGGTTAAGCTAATTGGACGATAGTTACTGGGTAGGGATTTGCTGCCTTTTTTTAATATCGGTGTTACGTTGGCTATCTTCCACTGATCAGGCATAGTTGCAGACGACTGCAAGGATTCATTGAATAGTAATGTCAGTGGTTTGGAGAGCTCATCCTTAGCTTCCTTTAGAATTCTAGGCGAGATTGTATAAGGTCCAGGCGTTTTATTTACCTTGAGTTTATCTAAACAATTCAATACTTCTCTCTCTGTAACGGTGATATTGCTTAGAACATCTGAATTATCAATCTGAATCGGCGATGGTATAGGGATATCACTGAGGTCTTCTGTTGTAAAAACTGATGCAAAGAAGGTATTGAGGGCATTACTCATTTGTACTTCGTCTTTGGTGTATTCTCCATTTTCATCGACTAACAGTCCAACAGTTGAAGTAACTACTTTTTTCTTTCTAATATAACTATAGAATTCTTTCGGGTTTGTTTTACTTTGATTCGCAATATGTAACTCTAAGGTCTTTTTACTTTGCTTAATTAACTTTTTGGCTTTGCGTCGTAGCTCTACAAATTTCACCCGTTCTTCGTCATTTTGTGAGGATTTTAATCTATCATTAGCAAAAATTTTAGCAAGTAGGCAGTTTGAAATATCTTTTTTCCACCATTTTGGCTTATTATAATGGCCTGGACGCCGTATTTTCGATGGTATGCAGTCTTGCATTGCTTTTAGGTAAGTGGTAAGTGAAGAATAACTTCCAAGATGTATTTATGTCGTAATTGTTAATTAAAAAGCTCCAGTCAGTTTCTTTAAACATAGCTCTAAGTTTGTGAATGTTTGCTTTCTTGAAATTAGGGACTTTTTCGATGCTACTATTTGGTTCGTTACTAGTAAAGTTTAAAGTGAATGTTATCGTACGATGGTCGCTGTTACTGAATTCATCACCAACAGAGAAGCATAAGGAGATATTTTGGGCTTTTATGGACTTGGAAAAAGCGTATGATCGTGTGGACCGTGAAGCAATGTGGAAGGTGTTAAGGATTTATGAAATAGGAGGAAATTTGTTAGAAGCAGTTAAGAGTTTTTATGAAGGGAGCAGAGCATGTGTGAGAGTAGGAAATGGTGAGTTGAGTGAATGGTTTGAGGTAAAGGTAGGTTTGCGAGAGGGTTGTGTAATTTCACCATGGCTGTTTAATATGTTTATGGATGGTGTGGTGAGGGAGGTGAAAAGGAGAACTATGGGAAGAGGATTGGGTTTAGTAGGAAAGAATGGTAGAGATTGGGAGGTGAATCAGTTGCTGTTCGCTGATGACACAGCATTGGTGGCGGATTCTGATGAGAAACTGCAGCGGGTAGTCAAAGAGTTTGGTGTGGTTTGTGGAAGGAGGAAACTGAAGGTGAACGTCAATAAAAGTAAAGTAATGGTGTGTAATAGGGGAGAGCATAGGGTAAATCTAGATGTGAGGCAGGATGGGGAAATATTGGAACAAGTAGAGTGTTTTAAATATCTAGGAGGAACAATAAGCAGGAGTGGAGGTATGGAAGTGGAGGTAAAACAGAAAGTGTGTGAAGGAAGGAAGGTTTTCGGAGCAATGGGAAGTATGTGGAAGACGAGAAATCTCGGAGTGAAAGTAAAAAGTGCACTGTATCAAGGAATTGTTGTGCCAACAGTGCTGAATGGGGCTGAGACATGGGCTCTGAAGAAAAAGGAGAAAAGAGGGCTGGATGTGATGGAGATGAGCTGCTTGAGGAGTATGTGTGGAGTTACTCATAGAGACAGATTGAGGAATGAAGAGATACGTAGGAGAGTGGGGCAGCAGGAACATTTGTCAGCCAGAGTAGACAGAAGGGTGCTGAGCTGGTATGGTCATGTTGAACGAATGGGAGATGAAAGGCTTACAAAGAGAATATGTGAGTCAGGTACAAGGGGAGATAGAAGGGCAGGAAGACCCCATTGAGATGGAGAGACTGTGTAAGAAAGGCTTTGGATGATAGAGGAATGACTATAGATCAGGCAGGGGAAGTGGTGGTGGACAGGAGTGAATGGAGAATGCTTGTGAATAGTTGAGTGAACACGTGGTCATTTGGAGTAAGGGGTCGGGCGCAAGTTGGACTAGATAATAGTCCATCAGGCGCCTGGCCCGGGGAGACGATTATTATGAAGGGTGTGCCTGGAAGTGTGGTGGGAGGGCTTGTGGCTTTGGCTCCGCTGCATGTCTGCCTGCCGAGATCGGAACCTCTCCGGGTGGTCAGGGGCCGGGGGAGTGCTGGAGCGACCTTGGTAACCCTGGTCTCTGGGTCTTCTCCTGGGTGACCTGGATGTGTGAGAGTTTGTGTTTTTTATCCGTGTTTATTTTTTGTTTTATGTTGTTTTTGTGTTTTCCCTGTTCTTGCTCTGTCTTGAGTCGGCTACCCCCAAAATGGGGATTGGGCCTGAGCATATAGATAGATAGATAGATAGATTCAAATTCTCTATTAATTCTTCTTTTGTTGCAAGTACATGTCAAGAACGGTATTACCACGGGTCGGTGTTCGAACAAATTGATAAAGCGAACTCTCTTGCAAGTTCGTATACAAGTCATGTCCGGAGTTTGAAGTAAGAGTATCGCCCCACTTGGTCACAGGTAAATTAAAGTCGCCAAAAAATACGGAATCTTGTGAGTTACTTACATCTGCAATTTGTTCATTAACCCTTATTTAGCGGCGAGCAACATAAGTCGAGTTAAATAAAGCTGGACTATGTGGCGGCGCTCGACATAACTCGAGTGGCAATTTCAGCACGTAATGTGGCTGAGAGAGAGAGACAAGTGGTGGCAGGAGACTAGCGAGCGTATGACTGCTCCAGACCACCGCGGCGAACCTACTGACACAAATCTCAGCTCCCTCCTCCCTCTCTCACTCGCTACATACTCAATTATGTACTGAAAGTACCGAATTACCTGCTTTTTGCACTCGCGTTGCACGGTTATTGCAAGAAAACTATCCATCATACAAGGATCGTTATGGTGTCATTCGAAAGCTCTGTTTATGCCCTTTCAGGGATAGGTACTTGTTTTACGTTCTGGGTCTTATTTAGGCATGAAAATGATCACGTAAACAGCCCTATTTTGGCTAAAAACACCCCGCTGTGCGGTACACATAAATAAACCGCATAGGCCGCTCGTAAGGTGTTAATTTCTCGGTCAGTTTGCACTGATTGAGCGGGAGGTCTGTATATTAATGCAAGTATTATTTGTGTACCTTTACTATTCTTTATTAGCACAAAAGATGTGTCGACGTTCAAAATTTGAGGTTTTGACAAGAGGGTCGGGTTAAGACTTTCTTTGATATAAAATAAAACGCCACCTCCATTTTTATTTATTCGTCTTTTCTCAAACATTACATAACCGGGAAGTGAATACTCTGCTAAAAAGTCTCTATCTTCTGTATTGAGCCAAGATTCTGTTATACCAATCACATCATAATTTTCAGTAAACACTAGTTCCTCTAAATCTGAAAATTTATTGCGTATGCTACGAGCGTTTGCATAGAAAACCTTTAAAGTTTCGGTTTTAGAATTCACAGAACGTTCTTTAATCAAATTTTTGGTTCTGGTCGGATCTACATTTACATTCATGTCTGTTATCGGTCCTCGGTCGTTATCCCTGGCAGTTTTGAATTTGGGTCGTGTTGGTGGAGCTTTATCCAAATTCGCAGTTCTTGACAGATTAGCATTTAATTCCTTCGCAGGTTGCCGCCCTCGCTGTCTTCGTTCCTCCTTCCTGGTTGTCCTGTGCTGAGTCGATTTCTTCTCCGAAAATCCTTCACCGCATCGTTGAGAAGACGCCCAAAACGTGCTGCTCCCACCTGGTTCAGATGAACTCCATCGTCCGAAAACAAATAGTCATCGTAGTAGAAATTGTCCCAGGTGTCGATGAATCCCACGTTTTCCTTCCTGCAGAGGTTTGCTAGACAACGATTTGTGCTGGTGGCTATGTTGTAAAATCGGCTCTCTACACCAAGCTGGGGGACGATTCCTGAGACGATGATCCTTGATGACTTCTCCTTAAACGACTTGATCAGCTGCTGGTACTTTAAAAGCAAATCTTCCGACCGGGTTCGCTGTACATCGTTGGATCCAACGTGGATGACGTACATTGTATTAGCAGGGGCCAGCTTAGATACTTCGTCAACTGCAGCAACTACGTCGTCCACACCACCACCAGGGATACAAAAACGCTTCCTGGTCTTAGGTGCTCTGGCGCAAAACTCTGTGAGCTGACCACGTATCATCGAGTCTCCCACGAGCCGGACTTCTTCTATTTCCGCTTCGTCATCTGAGTCTGTGAGTATCTGGAAGCGGTTTTGACACTCGGTAATCGGTATGGGTTTCCTGGTCTTGGGGCAAACGTTGTTCCTCACGACACGGAAGTTGTCTTGAGGGGGAAGAGAGTCACTATTTGTTTCTTGAGTATCGGAACCATCAGCTAAAATGGCTACTGCAGGCGTTGAATTGTTGGCAGTTGACGTTGGGGCGTTGGTGGCTGCTGGAGTTGAAGTGACAATTGAAGTTTGTGGTACTCCAACGTTGAGTGTTACAAACTCTTGGAGTGATTCCAGCTTCATGGTGAGGACGTTGATCTTGTTGTAGGCTTCATCTAATTTCACTGTCAAATTCTCTCGTTGCTGGCAGAGACGGCAGACTTGAAGATCGACAGTAGCAAACATGGACTCACCAAACCTACCGGCGCAGTTCGTACAAGTGCGAGGCATGGTAACAGTCAGTTTCTTCAGATCACTTCACTCACTTTAAAACACTTAACTCACTTTAAAACACTTCACTCACTTTAAAACACTTCACTCACTTTAGAAACACTTCAATCACTTCAACCGAAAACAAATATGTTGAAATACACAACAATAGGTTATCAGGGGTGATAGCCTAACCGAAACAAAAAAATTGAGATACGCAGAATTAGGCTTCCATGTGCGATAGCCTAACCAAAAGATTTTAAAAAATTGAAATACGCACCAATAGGCTACCAGCGTTGAATAGCCTAACCGAAAATAAATAAAATTGAAATATGCAGAAATAGGCTACCAGGTGTGATAACCTAACCTTAATAATAATAATCTTCTGGTTACTTATATAGCGCCCGTCTCTCCTCCTTCAAGGATTCGCAAGCGCTTGGCTTTCTTTAGTCTACCAGAGACCATTACCCATCCCCCTTGCTCATGGGGAGATGGTAACCGCCGGCTGTATCCCAGAAAAACTTTTCAATCTGAGCGGGGATTGAACGCGAGACCTTCAAAATATATATATATATAACAGAATATGTAACTAAATATACAATTCACCAAATAGAGATTATATAAAAATAAAGTGTGACTGCACACAAGGGGTTAATATACTGTATCAACAGATGGCCCTGGTGTCACTGTAGCCTAGTAAAGCAGTAGCCTACTCTTTTTAGATAATTTTTTTTTTTTTTATCAGTCAAAGGTTTCTACAAGATCATGCAAGCAACAACTAAAATTACAGATATATATAGCTACAGTAGGATACTAAATACAATATCTACTAGAGTTAATAAGAACAACAATGGGGGGGGGGGGAGCCTCAGATATCACCGGATGTCGGGCGGTCTTCAAAGTTCCCGCCCGGCTAGCCACAGCAGAGCGCGGCAGCATGGCAGATGTACGATGCGTCCACTTTTCGAGTGACGGTTATTTACACCACCCGAGCATCATGTGTGCCTTCATAGTTCATTATACTACCAACATGAATCACATAATGTCATTATAAGTGAAGTAATAGTGTGATAAGTGCTTAGATATAAGTTTTATAAGTGCTCATGAGTGGCAAGACCAGTGCGCGTCCCCGTTGCCATGGAGACTGGCGGCCATCATGGTCTCAGACAATAACGGAACGCACATACGTACACACACCCAGCTGACCGACACGCGCCCCCACCACTGTCACTTTCATTGTCTGTCTCTCTCACTCGCCCTCATTATTCAGTTTATACTTTATCGTATGTTTTATAGTTATAATATGGGTTTCACACATTGTTTTAAGCACTTTTGACTTAGAAATAAGCTATATTTACACTTATTGGTGTCCGTCACTGTTTTACGTATATTTGAGTGTCAATATCACTTACATATTGTGTTCGGCACTTTCTATATATTTATTATTTACACTTGGTTTTTATACACACACTTCACATTTCATAGCGTTTTTATCGCAGTCTTTGAGTACACTCTTTTAGAAATGCTCAAGGGTGTGATACTCCCTGAAGCAGTCCAGGAAACACAGTGCAACACCACATTCTCAGCACATATACCTGGCATCTGATCTCACAGGGTCCCTCTGTGTCGTGTTCCGGCATGCATGACACCGTCTGGAAGATAGCCAACGTAACACCGATATTAAAAAAAGGCAGCAAATCCCTACGCAGTAACTATCGTCCAATTAGCTTAACCTCAGTTGTATGTAAAATGCTAGAAACGGTCATAAGAGACAGACTCGTAAATCACTTAGAGGAAAATAACATACTTATAGATACTCAACACGGCTTTAGTAAAAAACGTTCCTGTTTAACAAACCTCTTAGACTTCTTCCACGATATCCTCAACCTCTACGATGAGAGTAAAGCTGTAGATATTATATACCTTGATTTTCAAAAGGCCTTTGACAAAGTTCCCCACTGCTAAAACTAAAAGCGCATGGAATACAAAACGGTGTGTTGAAATGGATAGAAAATTGGCTCAGCGACAGAAAGCAAAGAGTAGTCATAAACGGTAAGGCATCTAAATGGACCAATGTAAGTAGCGGGGTACCCCAGGGATCGGTACTAGGACCAATTTTCTTTCTAATTTACATCAACGACATAGATGAGGGTCTCACCTGTACAATCTCAAAATTTGCTGACGATACAAAAATTGCAAATAGCGAACAAGAACAAGAACAAGTTGACGATATGCACCACAATCTAGATAAATTGTCACATTGGGCCCAAATTTGGCAAATGAGTTTCAATGCGGATAAATGTAAAGTACTACATATCGGATACCTAAATGAGAAACAAACTATTCGATGAATGGCACTCAGCTTAAGAATGTAAACAGAGAAACCGATCTGGGAGTAACAATATCGAGTAACCTAAAACCGAGTCAACAATGTTCAGAAGTTGTTAAGAAGGCAAACAAAATAATTGGCTTTATAGGCAGGTCATTTGAGCATACATCCAAAGACGTTATCCTAACCCTTTACAATTCCTTAGTCCGCCCTCTTCTGGAATACTGCGTTCAATGCTGGTGCCCTTATTACCAAAAAGACATAAACAAGCTAGAACGAGTTCAACGTAGAGTTACCAAAATGATACTTAGCCTAAAGAACAAACCATACGAAGAGCGTCTTAGAGAATTAAATCTATTTCCTTTAACCCAGCGCAGATTAAGAGGTGACTTAATTCAAGTGTTCAAAATCATCAAAGGCATCGACAATATGAACTGTAGTAAGTACTTCAATATCGACCAATCTAATTACACGCGGGGAAACGGTTGCAAAATTATTGGTAAATCTTTTAACTCACACGAATCTAAGAATTTCTTCTTCAATCGAGTTGTCAACTTGTGGAATGGGCTTCCCAGAGACGTTATAGACTGCAGTACCGTTGATTCATTTAAACTCCGCCTAGACAAATATCTCGCATCAAACCCGCGACTGACTGCGTTTGTAATTTAATAACTTTATTTTATCCTCCCCTCAGTTACTAACCCATATGTCCCCTACTAACTTCCTAGTCCTGCCACGGACATTAGTTCCAGGGCAGTAGTTCCCTTTCCAATGTTCCCTTTCCCACTCTAAACCACTGTTTGGACACTTCATCCTCAGTGTTTTGGAGGACAAGCAGCCTAGAAGGGTCACTAGACCTGTTGTTGCTTGATTTCCTTTGTACTCCTTTGTCTTCGGGATTTTTCATTGTATTCTGTGGGCGGCATATATTCAGGGAAGTGGCGTTCTGTCAGCCTGGCAATCCCTTCTGCTGCTGGCCGTCGATGGGTGGGGGGTTGTTGGGCGTGGGGGGCAGTCATGTATTCCCTCAACATCTCCCTGAACAACTCGATGCAGAAGTTCTCCATCGTTTCCTGCTTGTCGGTGATTGTTGCGTTGAGGATGTGGCTGTTTTAGAGGGTGATATCGAGGAGGTGGAAGAATAACTTCTTATACCACCTCATCGTCTCCCTCGCACACTCAACTGACGAGATGACAGCAACTGATTTGTCCACCAGCTGCATGTTGATGTTATAATCACAGATGGCCAAAGGTTTCTTGATAATTTCGCCAGTTGCTCTGTCACTACATCTGCTGTCTTGGAAGATGAGACAGTTGACTGTTGTGAGGACGTTGACATCCCGGTTGTCCATCCAGGACAACAAGAGGACATTGTTAGCCTGCTTATATATGATGGAGACCTTTTCCCGTCTGGGTGGTAGTTGGGGCATGAAGATCTGATTCCTCCTGACGGTGCCACAGACTCCTGTAGTGCGGCTATGCAGGAACTTGGCAAGGGAGGGGCTGGTGTACCAGTTGTCCAGGTACAGTAGGTGGCCCCTGTCCAAGTAGCCCTCCATCATGGTGATGACGACGGCCTCAGAAATTCCGTATGTCCTCGTTTCCACCAATTCTGTTTTCTTGCCCATATACAGAATTAGGTCCTGGATGTAACCGGTTTGACAGTCACACATCACGAAGGTCTTCAGGCCATATCGATGTCGTTTGCTGGGCATGTACTGCCGGATGCTAATATTCCCCCTCCACAGCAGCAAACTCTCATTAATAATGAGCTTCTGATTGGGGTTGAAGGCGGCAGCAAACTTCACCTTCAGGTACTCGAAGATGGGTCTTATCCTCTCCATGGGGTTCTTCATTGCTCTTGGTTGCCTTTGATTTTCGGTGTGGGCTGCCAGGCTGTCAATGAAATGTAAGTTCCCCATTATGGCCGTGAAACTTTTTCTGCTCATTATTTGGCCAAAAATAGGGGTTCGGACGAGGGGATCCCAGGACCAGTACTTTTTTTATGGAGGAGTTCTTTGTGACCCCCATCAGGATGACAATGTCCAAGAATGTGTAAAACTCTGGGACATCTAGGGCGGACCATGACAGCCTTGCAAAGTATTTTAGCTGCTCCTTCCCAGCCATGAAATAATAATTATACCAGTTGGTCTGGTCAACAATTAGAGCCACAAGATTTGTAGTAAAAACTGCAGGAAGATGTCAAGTCTCGTGGTCTGGCGCCCTTGGTTTGGGAGCGTAGGGCCGGCAAGGCCAGTGCCCACAAAGTTGTAGCCGGTGGGCACAAAGATTTCTCCATCAACCCCATCCCACACGTCGGGTTGAGCGGCACCTTCGTCGCCAGAGTCGTCAGGAGGGGAGTCACCATCAGGGCGGCGAGAGGGGTTTGCCCTGCCTCTTGCCCCTGCCCTCAACCTCGGCCTTGGTCGAGCCGACCCAGCCCTTGCTCTCGCACCACCAGGGGTGAGGCTTCGTATTAGGGTCACTTTAGAACCCATTCGGCCATGCCCACGCCCATGTATGCTGGTAGGGCGTTGAGCACGATCAGGGCGTTGTGGCGACGCAGGTGGTGATGGTGAAGGTACAGGTGATTATGGTAGTGGTCCGGGAGGTGATGGTGAGGGCGAAGAATGCACTGAGCCATCCCGGGCTGATAAGGGAAACAGGCGGCGTGCGGGGTGGCGTGGTGGAGATGATTCTAGGGCAGGCATATCCTCGTCTGTTTCTTCTGAAGAAGAAGTCAATGGCTGCGCTGCTAAGATGGCTGCACCCCTGCGCAACACATAGAAAGTGTTAGGGGTTGGCGCTTTTAGTGGAGAGGCAATACGGGGTGGTGGTGAAGGCAAACGCGGGGGAGGACCACGGCGAGGCACGTGTGGTGTCGGACCTTGACCCCCCTCATCCTCAGCTCTTCTCTTCTCAGCCCTACGATGAGACGGTGGAATGTTGAGGAAGGCCATGGGGTCTGGGTCATCTTCCTCATCCTCATTATCCTCTTCCCCACTTGCTGGGGAGTCCACATTGTCACAGCAATGGGGGAGCGATAGCTACTCTCCTCCCTTTCTTGTAACATTGCGTAGCGATGAGAGATGGGGACATAGGGTTCCTCCTCATGCATGTCGTCTATCTCGGCCAAATTGGGACTATGTTCTTCCTCTGAATCGTCATTTGATAATCCAGTGTCACTATCAGGCACATCACCCTTCAAGTATTGTCATGGCATCGTCAAGGGATATTCCCCTGCGTGGGTAACGACGTGGTAAATCTGACATGGTGTTGCACTCGCGAGATGTATGGGTAAACTGACTTTCCTTTGTCATGCATGCCGGGACGTCCCTTGTCCCAACAAACCTAGATTTGGGTGTTGCCATACATTGCCTACGTCCTAAGGAATATCCCATACAAATATCAATCCTATAGCTACCATAGGACAAGAGTAAATGAGGTCGAAATTCGTGGGGAGATAAACGGGTACAATGTTTTTCACCACCTCCCCCACATGACCACCCGCCCGGCAGGGCGGGTGGGGAATAGCTGAGTATGGTCAAGTAATGCCTACATCCTAAAGTGTGTCTCACACAAATTTCAAGCCTCTAGCTCCCATACGACAGAAGTAAATAAGGTCGAAAATCACGGTGAAGTAAGTGGGTAAAGTGGTGCCACTAATCTGCCCGCCACTACCCGTGCGGCATGCCTGGGCGGTTGCCGCATGCCACCACTGTTTGGCAAAACCCTAAGGTATATCCCTTACCATTCTCAAGCCAAATCCTACCATACGAGCCGAATAATAGAGGTTGCAGGGGCAGACGCAATGTTTGCGTCGCTGGGGTTCAGCGTTACATACATTGCCGACGCAAACAGTGCGTCGCTGGGGCTCAGTGGGTTAATATTATTTAATTCGTCAAAGTAATGGAGCACAAAATGGGGGATTAAAAAGAGACCACCCCCAAATTTGGTACAGCTAATCAGACAGTATATATGAAGACCTTTAAGGGGGGATGGGCGTATGAATTTGCTTATGTATTAATATTTTTTTTATTGTTTTATTTTCCACCCTAAACCTCCATCAAGCCTCCAAACATCCCGTAGACCTCCCTTCAATATAAATTTGTACTTTTTTCGGTGGAAAAATATCCCGGCCGAAGGCCAATTCCTCTTAAAATGACAGGCTCGCTATCGTTCGCCAGGAAAAATCGACACTTAAATGGCACGAGGAGTTTTATAATTGACAAGGAAATTGGGCGAAAGGTGTTCAAATCGCCAAACTAATGAACCAAACGTTATAAAATACGAAAATACTAATGGGGCTAAACATGAGGAAGAACGGGTGGGGGGGGGGGGGATGGCCCATCCCCCCTTAACACCTTACGAGCGGCCTAGGCGGTTTATTTATATGTACCGCCCAGCGGGGTGTTTTTACCCAAAATAGGGCTGCTTACGTGATCATTTTCATGCCTAAATAAGACCCAGAGCGTAAAACAAGTATCTATCCCTGAAAGGGCATAAACAGAGCTTTCCAATGACACCATAACGATCCTTTTATGATGGCTAGTTTTCTTGCAACAACCGTGCAACGCGAGTGCAAAAAGCATGTAATTCGGCACTTTCCCCATACAATTCCGTATATAGCGAGTGAGAGAGGGAGGGAGAAGGTGGGATTCGTGTCAGTAGGTTCTCCGCGGTGGTCTGGAGCAGTCATACGCTCGCTACTCTCCTGCCACCACTTGTCTCTCTCTCTCAGCAACATTACGTGCTGAAATTGCCACACGACCTATGTCGAGCGCCGCCAGATAGTCCAGATTTATTATACTCGACTTATGTTGCGCCCCGACAGTTATGGGTTAAATCGAATCACAGCAAGCAGGACTAATCGGTAATCACGTTAATGGCTAATCATTTAATCCACTATACGGAAAAATACTGTATTTATCTCGGTTAGTTGACCACTTGCGAGTTTCAGGAAGTTGGAGCCGTGAACATCGATATTAAACAGAAATGCAATAGTTATGTAAGTTTCTGATGGATAAATGGTATGTTGAATTGGGTTTTATGAATGTATAAATGTATTACGACAGTATTTTAACAATACATTATGTTAAATTAATATCGTTGTCTACAGCTCCAACTTCCTTATAGAACAAAACTCGAAAGTCGGCAATTGGGTTAATAGTATAATGATGAAATAATTCAGTTAATCTTCTGGTTATCTCTCTTTCGCTCTCGCTCTCTCTCTCTCTCTCTCTCTCTCTCTCTGTCTCTCTCTCTCTCTCTCTCTCAAAATGTTATTGGTAGATGTCATGCCCAGGCAACTTTGACCTAGCGTTTCGTGCCACCTTTTCTCGGGAATTACGGCGTCTGACTTAAAACAAATAAATATATATATATATATATATATATATATATATATATATATATATATATATGTATATATATATGTATATATATATATATATATATATATTATATATATATATACAGTATATGTAATATACACCGGTGTATATATATATATATATATATATATATATATATATATATATATATATATTTACATATACTGTATATATATATATATATATATATATATATATAAATTATTATATATATATATACACATATATATATATATATATATATATATATATATATATATATATATATATATAAATAGTTTATTATCGTACTAATTTGAGACACACACATACACACACACAGCCCTTCACACACACACACACACAGACACACACCTTCAAACACACACACACACACACACAACATATCCCCAACAATAATAAGCCCGATAAATTTGCTCCAAACGACCCGACATTTGTAAGACAAACTTCAGAGGGAATTTGGAACATTATTATTTGTATCCAATATTGTTTTCACTCCTTTTGAGATGTCTTGGTCCATTAGGTTGGCGATTTTAGGATGTTTTGCTCCATTATTAACCCTCTCGCATTCTTAGGACGCGATCGCGGCATAACGCCACCACCCCAAGAGTGCCCGAATGACTCAATCGCATCATAATGCCACCTGTAAGTTAGAAATATTCGCCAAAAATAAGTTTATGACTTGATTTTGACACAATTTGGACTGGTAAGTTAGGCATCAGTAAGTTACAAAAGGAGTATCTAGCAATCCCATAGCGTCCCTCTCTGAGGAGCCCGGGCCTTTGTAAAGTCAGTAGTTTCCCGGCTCCCAGACTGTGAGGCAGGGTCCCGGCCTTTTAAATTCTTGGCTCCCTCCCTCTGGCCCACCATGCCTAGCTATAGTCAGGCAATTATGGATTATTTCATCTACCCAGTGAAAGTGTTTAGTGAATAATTCGAATTATATATGTATATAAGATGTTACTTGTGACATGTGGTGACTGAGGGGAGTGAATCTTGGTTAACCCCTTGAGTATTGATGCAGTTTTGTCTAGGTATCATTGATGACTTTACACTATTTTTTGCTTGAAAGACAAATATATTTTTCAATAAATACTGCCTACGAAGTAAATATATTTTAATCACGAAGATGTCACAGTAATGCTTACCGGAAGTATGGTAAGTACTCTGTGGAATTTTAGTTATAGTGCAGTATACTGTATATTATATTATATTTAAATCATATCTGGAAAATCGCAAACAATTTGTGGAATACAAAGAAAGTAAATCATCACAACAACTTATTTCTGTTGGTGTCCCGCAAGGATCCATATTAAGCCCATTACTGTTTATTTTATATATAAATTATTTCATTAATTCAAGTAGCTTGTTCAAGTTTTTACTGTTTGCAGATGACAGCACTCTTTATGTTAGTAACAGGGATCTACGTTCATTAATTGATATAGTCAATACTAATTTACAAAATGTTCGCGATTGGATATCTGCAAATAAGCTAACACTCAATATTGATAAAACCAAATACATAATTTTCCAAAGAAATAAGTCCATCATGCAAAACCTTGAACCAATCAAACTAGGGAACATAATCCTGGAAAAAAGGAGAGCTTAAAGTTTCTTGGGATAGAGGTGGATGAACGGTTGTCATGGAGCTTCCATGTTCGAAATGTGAGGGATAAGATCAACAAACAGTGTGGCATACTCTACTTAACACAACATTGTTTTAATAATGACACAATGAAACAGTTATATTATTCACTGATTTATCCATTCTTCTCATATTGCCACAGTGTTTGGGGGCAGTATGGGAAAACTAAACTAAAATCATTAGATGTAGCTCACAAAAGAGTTATTAGAACAATTACATACCAGTCAAAATTCGCCCATACCAATGAGCTCTTCAAAAAGCTAGAATTCTTGAAGTTCCAGGACATAAATATATATTGCAATGCTTTATTTGTATTTAAATCATTAAACCATATTAGCAATGAGGGATTATTTCGATATCGAATTAATCAAAGATACGAGTTAAGAAATGTCAACCAACTTGAAATTCCATTAAGAACGACTAGCCAATCCCAAACATCTATCAATTACCATGGCGTTAAGATTTGGAATCAGTTACCACAAGCATTGCAAAATATAAACACAGTGTCTGGCTTCAAAGTTGCACTAAAAAGACATCTACTGTCCAAATATTAACATTTCATTTTTATATATGTATTTGTATGTGTGCAGTCCTTGGGTATATATTTGTGTGGATAAATACGTATGTACTTCTGGGTGCATGCGTATATGTAAGTGCATGTGTGTGTACAAGTTGGTATTATGTGTTCGTATGTGTACGTGCGTATTTACGTACAGAGTGTGGACGTACGTCCAGTATATGTGTGTATATGAGTGAGTATAGGTTGATATCTTGGTGTAAGTGTAAATGCGTGTATATAATAACTATCGTTTTCCATATTTTAAATTTCTAATAGAGACGGAATAATTACATGGGTCCATGTATTGACATACGCATGTGGTCTGGACTAATATCTCGGGGTCGCTTGGATTATATATTTTTTCTATGGAAATATTTTCATTTTTTCGCTAGTATACAGATACTAAATTGCACAAGTTGTTTATTAACCTTAACTGTAGAGAATCTAAAAGAACTATAACGACATAAAAATTATGAAGAAACAAACACTTTGCTATATCTATTTGATTAGTAAATCTAATTTTGACCCGGGTATTTGTCTTGTAGTGTGTACAATTTTGAAATTATTTACTTTGTTTTCATATTATTACTGTAAAAGCTTTCGAGTTTAAGCTTGATGTGCCTTTAAGAGAGATACCTCTCACAAGGCTCAGCCAATGTAATGTTAATTTTGTATTATGATTATCATGTGTATGTTCTACTGGCTAAATAAAAAGTTTCAATTCAATTCAATTCAATGTACAGTATATACTATATATGTATTTTTTATATATATATATATATATATATATATATATATATATATATCTATCTATCTATCTATTGCCTGACGCCGTGATCCCCGAAGGGGTGGCCACGAACGAACCGCCCCCATGCACCTCTGTCCCCAGTCAGTCGACGCCCCTCCCCCCAACCAGCACCGCCTTCGTTCATGTAGTTCCTCACTCCAGCCTTCCACCTCATATTCGGTCTACCTCTCCCCCTCTGTCCCTCCACCTCGCTCTCGTACACCCTCTTAGTCATTCTCTCGCTTTCCATACGTTCCATATGGCCGAACCATCTCAAGTTGTTCCTTTTCACACTTTCCAGCACATCTACCTCCACACCACACCTCCTTCTTACTTCCTCATTAGTCTGTCTATCCCTCCATGTAACTCCGCATGCACTCCTTAAGTAATTCATTTCCACTGCTCTCACTCTTGGTCTGAGTCTCTCAACCAACGTCCATGCTTCGCTTCCGTAAGTCAGTGTCGGGATTACCACACTGTCATGCAAGGACTTCTTCACTTCCATACTGACCACCCTATTTCTTGTTACTGCTTTTAGCGTTCCTACAACCCTCTTCCCCTGTTGTACCCTCCCGCACCTCTTCATCCATAGTCCCATCTTTACTCAACACACTGCCCAGATACTTAAAAGAGTTGACGATCTCCATAGCCTGACCGTTCAGCTTCACCTCACACTCTGTGACTTCACCCCTTTCGAAGACCATAACCTTGCTCTTCCCCGTATTTACCTTCAAATTCCGTTTTTCGCACACTGTTCCAAACTCATTTACCAGACCCTGCAACTCCCATTCATTATCACTCATCAGAACTGTATCATCCGCAAACAGCAGTATAGGTAGCTTCCACTCAATTCCCTCCCTTTTCAGCAATACACCAACATCCACTGCTCTTGATAGTATTTCTTTCATAACTCCATCCATATATACAGTAAACAACCACGGGGACATCACACACCCCTGTTTCAAACCAACATTCAGGTCAAAGAACTCGCTCTGCTCACTCTCCACACGTACTGCCGCCTTTGCACCCTCATACATGCTCTTCACTGCTTTCAGCAACTTGCCCTCTACTCCGTATATTCTAAGTACTTTCCACAAACCTTCTCTATCCACTCTGTCATAGGCCTTCTCCAAGTCCATAAAGGCAACATACACCTTTTGTTTCTTCTCCAGATACTTCTCCACAACACAATTCAGGGTAAAAATCTGATCTACACATCCTCTTCCCTTCCTAAAACCTCCCTGCTCGTCGCCTATCCATTTCTCCGTTCTCACTCTCACTCTCTCAATCACTACCCTACTGTATACCTTCCCTACTACGCTTAGAAGACATATTCCTCGGTGGTTACCACACACTCCTCTTTCCCCTTTGCCCTTATATAGGGGGACTATTATGCCAGTCTTCCAGTCATCGAGTGCACTCCCCTTCTCCCATGCTAGTTTGCACATTTTCCATACCCATTCTATCACTATCTCACCACCATACCTCAACATTTCCCCACACACTCCATCTGTTCCTGGTGCTTTCCCCAACTTCACTCTTTTCATGGCTTCCCACACTTCTGACCTCCTGATCCCCACCTCCTCCTCCACTACTTCTCTTCTTCTCCCTCCCATACCATATCCAGCTATGTTTGCTGGCTCTTCATTCCTTTCATTTAGCAACTCACTGAAGTACTCCCTCCATCTTTCGACTCTCTCTTGCTTCTCGGCTAGCATTCTCCCATTCTTATCTTTCACACCCTTACTGTTTCCCTTGCTACCTTCCCTAACTTTCTTGACTTCTTTCCAGAACAGTTTCTTACTCTCCCTCCATTTTACACTCAGATTCCTTCCAAATTCCTCATCTACTCTTCTCTTTCTTTCCTTCACTACTCTCTTCACCACCCTCTTACTCTCCACGTACCTCGCTCGTTTCTGTCTCTCGGAATCTTCATTCCCTCTACTACCCAACCACTCTCTATATGCTTTCTTCTTTTCTTCCACAGCTATTCTTACCTCTTCTGTCCACCATGCTGTACCTTTCACTCCCCTCCCTCTTCTCCTCACTCCACACACCTCCTCACATGCTGCACAGATCTCATCCTTAAACACCTTGCTCATCTCCTCCACTTCCCCCATAACTTCCAGGTCGAACCCACCTAGTCGTCTTTCCACTGCTCTCCTGTACTCCTCCCTGACTTCCTCCTCCTGCAACCTCTCCACCCTCCTCACCATTCCACCCTCCTCTCGCCTCCCTCCCGCTCTCCTCACCCACTTCTTTTGTATCCTAACCTTAGCTACCACTACATAATGATCAGACAGACCCCCTCCAATACCCCTATACACCCTAGCATCCATCACAGATTTCTTCATTCGTTCATCCACACATACATAATCAATCAATGACTTTCGTTCCACCACTGTCTTATCCTTCATCGTCAACATCCGTTTCCACGTGTACCTGTGGATCATTCTGTGTCGGAAGAAGGTGTTGGCTATCCACAGCCTCCTCCCCACACATACGTCCACAAGTGCACTACCATTCCCATTCACCTCTGATGGTACCCCCCACCCTCCCACCACTCCCTCAACTTTCCTATCACCCACCTTACCATTGATATCCCCAATCAGAAATATTCTTTCGTTCTTGTCAAACTTCTCCAGGCACGCCTCCACATTCATCCAGAACTCCTCTTTCTTTCTTTCAAGTATATCCTCTGTCGGGGCATACACGCATACAATCACCCACGTTTGTATTCCTACTTTCATTCTCACCCACACAATCCTTGAACCCACAGACCCATACTCTCTTACACATTCCTTCCATTTGCTACTTACAAACAAACATGCACCTTCTCTCGCTGTTCCTTCATTCACTCCAGCACACACACCCATTCCACATTCCCATTCTCTCACATCTGAACCTTTCCATTTGGTCTCTGTCATTCCACATACATCCAGCCTGGCATTCACTAACACTTCCAGAACCTCTCTCTCTTTTGTGCCATCATTCATGCCACTAACATTCCACGTAGCCATTCTCAGAATGTCCGAAGGCATGTCCTTAGTCGGTCTTGGTTCGTCAACGTTGGTTCCGTCCGCATCCGAGGCTGTTCGTTCGTTTTTCTTTGCTTAGATATTTTTTCCGGGTGGGGGTCGCAACCCCACCGACCCATCCTCTTTAGTCGCCTCTTACGACACGCAGAAGGCACGTGGGGCATATTCTATTCCCTAACCCCCAGGGGGGATATATATATATATATATATATATATAACATCCCCTAGGCCCCGAGCAAGCCCAAGGCCCATAATCGAGTATTTATATTATTATTATTTGTTTTATTTTGTTTATATATTTATTTATTTTATTTATTATTGTTCTTATTTATTTTATTTTATTTATTTCATTTTATTTATATTTTTATTTCATTTATTTTATATATATATATATATATAATTATATATATATATATATATATTTATTTTTTATTCTTGTTCCCCAGGGTATGTATAGCAGATCAGCCCCAAGGTCCTGAGCAAGCCCAAGGCCCATAATCAAGTATTTATATTATTATTATATTTTTATTTTATTTATATATTTATTTATTTGATTTATTATTGTTTTATTTATTTTATTTTATTTATTTTATATATATATACCGCATAAATATATATATATTTATGACATCTTGTATATATATACATATATATATATATATATACATATATATATATATATATATATATATATGTATAATTATATATATATAAATACTGTATATATATATATATATATATATATATATATATATATATATAAATACCCACATACACACATTTTTGTTACCATTCATTATATTTTGTTTGAAACCTAGTATATATATATATATTACTTTATTTGTGTGTACAATAGAATTATTTCTGAATTTATTACTTGAAGATAACCAGGCTTTCTTGTTTTGTTTTTTCACTGTCAACCCAGGAGCCATTTCCCTTCTCGTTGGAAAGGGTTGTGGCCCTACCAGGTAAGTAAAATTGACAACCTTCATGACTGACATGTGTTCTATGAACATTTTACACTTATTGGCAAGGAAAATTATATAAAAGTGTTGTACATTGTGGCAAAGATATACAACTGTATAAACATTCTCATATATTTACATAACAATAACAATGCATGGAAACAATTGCACATAGCTCGCGAACCAATTACGCTATATTATTTTGGTTTTCACCATTAGAAAGAGCATAATTTTCCGATTACGGTGATATAAACAGTTATATACGTATCCGAGCAAATAAAGCAACGCCGTGGTGGGGAACAGCTCGGAACCCGGCTAGCGTCGGCGGAACGGGGACGAGTGAAGCGTCAATATTCGCATTTTGGCTCTTCATTTCGAATATTCATAGAGCAAAAGGTATTTGTCGTAGGAACTTCTAGTTTTTTTATTCTCTTCAGAATTATCTGCCGCATTCGTACAGCCTAAATTTAGAACCATAGACATTGTAACAACGAAATAATTCGAAATGTTATAAACCATATCATGCAAAGTCATACTTTTTTTGTTTTCGGTCACTGCTTGAAAACTATTGAAGATAGACAATTTATGTTTTCAGATTTGGAAAGAAGAGAAAAAATACAATTATTGGAGCAAATAAACATATATGGTCATCACTCACAATTTCAAAATAGGACGGTGTGAAGACAATTGCCTGGGAAAAACTTGTATTCTGGAGTCGTTTACACTTTCATATTGAGACTTTTTACATTTTTTTGTTTGCTTTTATAATGTAGGATAGTTATTCCTCTTTCCATTGACATATGATACATCACATTAAACAGCATTCTGGTGGATGAAAATACAGAAAAACTCAAGGCTACAAAAACTCGCCCAGCCTGGTATTTCATGGCAAAATAAAGAAGGGCTAACAGTTTTCAATCAATTTAATTAAGTTAGGGGATGCGAGAGTGTAAGGTGATTTTCGGATGTTTTCCTCCATTATTAAGGTGATTTTAGGATGTTTTGCGCCATTAGATTGACAATTTTAGGAAGTATTTTTTCCCATTAAGGAATTGTGTTCCTAGCCTAGTGTCAGTAATATTTGTCTACCGCAAACTCTATCTATCTATCTATCTATCTATCCATATACCGATCTATCTACCTATCCATCTATCTATCCATCTACCCATCTATGTATCTATCCTTCTATCTATCCATCTTCCCCTCTATCTAGATATCCATCTATCCCACGTTTTACCACACATATCCAGAATTTTCCATCACTCGTGATTTTTAAATAGCAGCTCAATTCTTAAGCTTCACTAATGGATGAGATTATTATTTTATTGTATTTGTTGTCTTAGGAGGTCTTAGGGGTTTTTGTAAAATATGATTAATTTGATTTTGATTTGATTTTGGAAAACAAAATCAAATTAATCATATATTACAAAACCCATAAGACCTCCAACCTTATTCTCCGTAACAGACCTGCTCCCACCAAAACAAAAAGCTTGATGACTGACGATCACGTAATATACCAATTTACTTGTAATTTTGAGGACCCTGGACCTCAATCATACATTGGTATGATGCGGACTCGTCTACCCCGACGGCTAACCCTTCACCTTCAGGCAGGAGCCATAAAAGATCACTACCTGACCCCGAACCAACCCCCCCCTCACATGTAACAATTTAAATAAACTAACCACCATAATAGATAAAGAAAGTGATCCCAGGCGACTCCCAATACTAGAAGCCCTATACATACAAGCCCTGAATCCCAGTGTTAATAATCAAACTCTAGACCTACAAATACTCCCTTCTGCGAAGAGACACTACCCTGCCATGGTGCCCCCGGAAAGACGCCCCTCAGCTCCGCCCCTCGAATCCGTGCATCTCACGTCGTGCCACCCAGCTCCCAGCCAACCAGCGGTGACTTCGGCCCCCCCCCTTCTCTCCACCCCCCTAGACCCCTAGCCACGATTGAATCCAATGCGCAACTCCTGACGTCATCACCTACTGGCCAATCACAGACCAGGAGAAGTGCCCGCATAGCAAAAATACCTTCCAACAATGACAGACATTAGCCTGCCTTTACTTCGCCACCTCAGCCTACCCAGCCCTATATAAGCTAATATTTTTCACTTTACCATTCATTACTTAAAAATGTTAATTGTTTAGCGAAACGTCGTAATCATTGTTCACCATGTACCTGTATCCTGTATCCATTTCATCATGAATTTCGCCAATTTACTATACCTCCTTACTGCCTATCAACGCAAAATTGTCAGAGCCCCAGAGAACTTGAACAATAAAATTTCTAATGCTGAAATTGCTGTTTCTTTTAACCTCGTATGCATCAAAGAAAATGTATTACCTGGGTTTACTAACATATATATATTGTTACGATCCTACAATGCTGAACCCAAGAGATTAAAATTCAAGCAAGGGCAACTAGCATGCTGTTGCGTTTTAGAAGGCCAAAAGGGTTAATGGCTCAGATAATCACAAATTAATGAAGAAGGATGATATTAAACACTTCTAATTTTCGTACAAATTATAATTACTAATAACTAGGGAAAACGAACAGGTTGATAAGCATGATGATTCAGTTAATCACGGCAAAGAATGGTAATGGGCTAAGCGCCGAGTGAAGGCCTCGAGTAAATGCACTCGTCACAAGGAATGAACACTACACAAAAAAAACATTTGAAGAACAGTTGATCAACACCTAGCACACTGAACAGCAATCTGAATCACACTCAATCACAGACCAATATGTGATACCATGTAGTATCACCAGTTAACACGCTAGGAGAACGTGTGCACTCTAGAACACTAATCAGTGTTCGTTACACACCACACAACACCATATGAAACTCAGAGCTCCTCACAACACTAGGGCTCGTTACACATACACAATAATACACCAATGCTGTCTCATCTCCCCTTCAAAGGACAAAACAGTGCACTGCCTACTTGTCTTAACGCACAAACCAGCAGACAACACGTCAAGCATGTCCAGGGGTGTGCCCAGACCAGCGTGAACAGGAGCACTTCTCCCACCTCTGCCTCGTCGGGTTCTCCGCGCTTCTCCCACCTCTGCCTCGTCGGGCTCTCCAACAGCTACTAACTCTCAACTCTTCCCTCCCTATACACATCTCTTCCCAAGCTCTATTTTCGGCAAGAACCTGGTGTCACCTTAGTCCATACAGCAGAGTCACACGGAATGTCAGATAAAGGCCTCCTGTCGTGGGAAATGTAGATCTTCCCACGCCTACATGCTCCACGTGCATAGACTCCCACGGGTGGTGCTTGCGACACTGGACACTGGACACTGGACACTGGACCCTATCGGTGTAGATTAAGGTGGGTCGCCTGTCTCTCTCCTCCCTCCGTCTCTGCTACCACGCTGCTCCCTTACAATATATATATATATATATATATATATATAACTAGTCATGACTTGTAAATAGCAGGTATAGTAATGAATCAAAATTATATCTAAATAATATGTATATGAGATAATTTAAGGAAAATGTCCCGGCCAGAGGCCGATTTCTCATAAATTACACGCTCGCTATCGCTCACCATGAAGAAATTGACACCTAAATGGCACAAATGGTCTTAAAATCGTCAAACTAATGAGGCTGAACAACAACCAACTCCCCCCCCCCCATTAACTCTGAAGCTTTAATAATGCGTTTGTATTTTTGTGCGAGGAAAACATTTATAATCTTTGTTTTATTTGTTTTTGATTAATTTTTTGCTGAATAGGTTTTAGCTTTTAGTAACATTTACGAGCAAGTTATTATTGTAGTGTTCTATTTGTGTTCATTGTTATTTAATTATTGTTCTTTGCTAAATATTTAGTTATATGTATTGGCAAACACACACACACATAATATACATACACACACACACACACAACCACATCCACACATATACACACACACACACACACACGCATACATCATATATAAATAAATAAATATAATAATATATAACTATAATCTTTTTATCTATCTATCTATCTACCCATCTACATATATATCTATCTATTTATCTATCTATTTATCCATCTATCTCTGTTTGTATCAGTCTGATAAGGGGGAGGTTGATTAATGAACTGTCCAAGATAAAAATGTCTAATGAGAGAGAGAGAGAGGGAGTACTAATGAAGAGTGGGAGATGTATGAGATGAGAAAACATATTGAGAGAGTACCAAGGAATACAATTGAAATCAAGCAACAACAGGTCTAGTGACCCCTCTAGGCTGCTTGTCCTCCAATACACTGAGGATCAAGTGTCCAAACAGTGGTTTAGAGTGGGAAAGGGAAAATTGAAAAGGGAACTACTGTACTGGAACTAATGTCCGTGGCATGATTTAGAAGTTAGTAGGGGACAGATGGGTTAGTAACATAACACAGCTAGAAGTGATCTCTTGTATATCCGGGAAAAAGAGAGTAACGTCTTAGCAATATATATACGAAATAATCCTTGATGAATCTGTGGGAGGAGTTTAATAAAGTTATTCATTTACATACGCAGTCGGTCGCGGGTTTGATGCAAGATATTTGTCTAGGAGAAGTTTAAAATAATCAACGGTGCTGCAGTCTATAACGTCTCGGGGAAGCCCATTCTACAAGTTGACAACTCGATTGAAGAAGAAATTCTTAGATTCTTGAGAGTTTAAAGATTTACCAATAATTTTAGAACCCTTTCCCCGTATCTAATTAGATTGGTCGATAGTGAAGTACTTACTACAGTTCATATTGTCGATGCCTTTGAAGATTTTCAACACTTGAATTAAATCGCCTCTTAACCCACAGAACCCCAGCGACGCAAACCACGCGTCCTCAATGTATGAAACGCTAAATCCCAGCGACGCTAAACCATGCGTCCTGGCCGGTCCGGTCCCAATTACTCCGGTCCTAAGGCACCTAGAGGGCTCAGATTTGTATGGGAACTGTGTAAGTATCCCACGCAACCTTGACGATGGTTGAAAACTCTCAAAGTCCAACCGCGTGCGCGTGAGCACGCAAACACCGGTATTTTGGGTGTATTTGCCTTCAATTTTTTACTCTTGTAAAATTGACTTTCGGGGGCTCCGTAGGACCATTTTTTGAGCTTTTTGATCGTTTTGTGTGGTTGTTCCTTCATTCCTAACCCATTCGCTATTGTTTCTGGATTTTTTTTTTTTTTTAAACAGCCGGTCCCTGGTGGTACATTTATTATAAACTATTATAAACTATAATGTCTCAGGGAAGCCCATTCCATAAGTTGACAACTTGATTGAAGAAGAAATTCTTACATTCGTGAGAGTTAAAAGATTTACCAATAATTTTGCAACCCTTTCCCTGCGTGTAATTAGATTGGTCGATAGTGAAGTACTTACTACAGTTCATATTCTCGATGCATTTGATGATTTTGAACATTTGAATTAACACCTTAAGAGCGGCCTATGCGGTTTATTTATATGTACCGCCCAGTGTTTTTAGCCAAAATAGGGCTGTTTACGTGATCATTTTCATGCCTAAATAAGACCCAGAACGTAAAACAAGTATCTATCCCTGAAAGGGCATAAACAGAGCTTTCGAATGACACCATAACGATCCTTGTATGACCGCTAGTTTTCTTGCAATAACCGTGCAACGCGAGTGCAAAAAGCATGTAATTCGGTACTTTCCCCATACAATTCAGTATGTCGCGAGTGAGAGAGGGAGGAGGGAGCTGAGATTTGTGTCTGTAGGTTCGCCGTGGTGGTCTGGAGCAGTCATACGCTCGCTAGTCTCCTGCCACCACTTGTCTCTCTCTCTCAGCAACATTACGTGCTGAAATTGCCACTCGACCTATGTCGAGCGCCGCCCCATAGTCCAGCTTTATTAAATACGACTTAAGTTGCGCGCCGACTTTTAGGGGTTAAGTCGCCTCTTAATCTGTGTTCGGTTAAAGGAAATAGATTTAATTCTCTAAGACGGTCCTCGTATGGTTTGTTCTTTAGGCTAGGTATCATTTTGGTAACTCTACGTTGAACTCGTTCTAGTTTGTCTGTAACTTTTTGGTAATAAGGGCACCAGGATTGAACGCAGTATTCCAAAAGAAGGCGGACTAAGAAATTGTAAAGAGTTAGGATAACTTCTATGAATTTATGCTCAAATGACCTGCCTATAAAGCCAATTATTTTGTTTGCCTTCTTTACAATTTCTGAACATTGTTGACTTGGGTTTAGGTTACTTGATATTGTTACTCCCAGATCGGTTTCTCTGTTTCTCTTAACACCTTTCGAGCGGCCGCGTCAGTTTTTTTCCACTACGCGCCAAGCGTTGTTTATTTTAGCATACATGGCCTTGTTTCCGTGCTCTTTTTTATGCATAAACAAGAGCCAGAGCGTAATACAATTATGTATCCCTGAAAGGGCGTTAATTGAACTTTCTAATGACACCTGAACCATCCTTCTACGATCACTGGTTGTCTTGCAACGATCGTGCAACCGAAGGGCAAAATCGCTAAAATACGGTCATTTCGGTACATAATTACGTGTGTAGCGAGGGAGGGAGGGTGAATGTGGGTGGAGTAGATGTCAGTAGGCCCACGGGAGCCGTGGCGAGCGGTCATGAGGCAACCTACACTCCTCCCGTCGCTCGTCTCTCTCTCAGAGCCAATATTGTGCCAAAATTGCATTGAAACTCATTTGCCAAATTTGGGCCCAACGTGATAACTTATCTAGATTGTGTTGCATATTGTCAAACTTGTTCTTTGGAGAGTACGCTATTTGCAATTTTTGTATCGTCAGCAAACTTTGAGATTGTACAGGTGAGACCCTCATCAATGTCGTTGATGAAAATTAGAAAGAAAATTGGTCCTAGTGCCGATCCCTGGGGTACCCTGCTACTTACGTTGGTCCATTTAGATGCCTTACCGTTTATTACTACTCTTTGCTTTCTGTCGCTATGCCAATGTTCTATCCATTTCAACACACCGTCTTGTATTCCATGCGCTTTTAGTTTTCGCAGTAAACTTTTGTGAGGAACTTCGTCAAAGAGAGAGAGAGAGAGTACAAATGAGTACAAAGGAAATCAAGCAACAGCAGTCCTAGTGACCTGTTGAGAGAGAGAGAGAGAGATAGGAGGGATAAGCACAGATCGTTATGTATGTATGTACAGTATAACTATACTCAGGTGCATATCCCATAGCTGGGGGGTGGCCGACTCGAGACAGAGCCCGAACAGAAACAACATTTAAGGTTCCAATTCTTAGGGTCCGGGACCACTTTCGTGTTCCCTCGCCCCATACTCTGTCTCGTCTAGTACTTGAATTTTACAAGGGGAGGAGGATTCCTAGCCCCTGCCCCCAGAAGGAACAGTAGGACAGTAAAAGAGACAGAGAGAAACGGCTAGCCTAAGGATGGGTAAGGAAGGAAGGAAAGAAGGAAGGAAAGACGGAAGGAAGGAAGGGAGGAAGGAAGGAAGGAAGGGAGGGAGGAAGGAAGGCAGGAAGGATGGGAGGAAGGAAGGGAGGAAGAAAGGAAGGAAGGGAGGAAGAAAGACAGGAAGGAAGGAAGGAAGGAAGGGAGGAAGGAAGGAAGGAAGGAAGGAAGGAAGGAACGAAGGAAGGAGGGAAGATAGTGAGGAAGGAAGGGAGGGAGGGGAAAGGAAGGAAGGAAGGGAGGGAGGATGGAAGGAAGGAAGGAAGAAAGGTAGGAATGAAGGAAGGAAGGTAGGATGGAAAGAAGGAAGGATGGAAGGTAGGAAGGAAGGAAGGCAGGAAGGAAGGTGGGAGACGAGATGTAAAATAAATATTGAATGAAAAACTCTGAAAGGGTGAAAATTGTGTGTGTGTGTGTATGTGTCTGTCTGTCTATAAACGTCTCTCTGTCTTCTTAGTTGTTATTTCTTTGTTTATCAAGTTTATCTGATAATATCTGCTTGTCTATCTGTCTGTATGTTTGTATGTATGTCTGTCTGTCTGTCTAGTTATCTCGTCTGTTCATGTGTCTGTCAGACAATGTATTTTCATAAATACCCCAATCCCCCCTTAAACTATCCATCTCTATGTATCTATCTTTCTATCGAGTTATCAATAAATTTAACTATCATTCATGATAAAGGTTAATCTAACTATATACAGTATACTGTATACGTTCTTCCCAAGCGGGTGTTTGGTTTCGGTTACCAGAAATGCACAGATGATTATCTCTCTCTCTCTCACTCATCAACACACCCTCTCTCTCTCTCTCTCACACACACTCACTAACAAATTTAAATACACACACACTCTTTCTCTCTCTCACTATCACACTCACCTTCTCTCTCACACACACATACTGTACACACAGTAACTTACACACACACACACACACACACAAGATAGATCAGTGGAGCAAGATGTGGAAATTAGATTTTAACAAAGATAAATGTCATGTGATGGAAGGGGGTGTGAGTAAAAGAAGACCTCATTGGGAATATAAACTAGGAGAATGCGTGATTAACCCCTCAGAGAAAGAAAAGGACTTGGGCATTATAATACAGGGAGATCTTTCACCCGAGAGCCATATTAACAAAATAGTGGGAGAAGCTTATGGCCTGTTGAATAAAGTAAAAATAGCATTCAACTATTTGAATGGAGAGATGCTAGTAAATATAATAAAATCAATGGTTAGACCTAAATTGGAATATGCGGCAGTGGTGTGGTCACCCCATCTTAAAAAAACATATAATTAAGTTGGAGAAAGTACAGAGAGCTGCAACGAAGATGATTCCAGAACTAAGAGAACTGACATATGAAGAGAGATTAGAGAGATTGAACTTGCCAACTCTAAGTGAAAGAAGAGAAAGAGGGGATATGATTATGATGTATAAATGTGTTAGGTGATTGGAAAGGATAGACAAGGAGGACTTTATCGAGGGAGATAAAGGGAGGACTAGAGGACATAGTTGAAAGGTAAAGAAAGGTAGATGTAAAGGAGATGTGAGGAAATTCAGCTTTCCGTATAGAAGTATTAATATGTGGAAACAGTTGGATGATGAAGTGGTGGGTGCGGGGAATATCCAAATTTTTAAAGCCAAATTAGATAACAGAATCATGGGAAGCGGGACAATACGAGCCTAAACACTCAACTCCTGTATACTACAATTAGGTGAGTACAATTAGGTGAGTACAGTCACTTATAAACACACACACACAGTCACTTACACACACTCACACACAGACACCAACACACTCACTTACACACAAACACACACACACACAAACACACAACACACACTCACATACACACACACACACAAAACACACAGTAATCCTCTTGCATAAATCCTTGCCCCACTACCACTCATCTTCTATGCTCTCCCTTGCTTTCTCTTTTTGTATATACTGTTCAATCTGGGGGCTTTCTGTCGATGCAATATAATACAGTATATATATATATATATTCTCTTTTAAACAGACGAGGTTAAAAGCAATAGCAGTTTCAGCATTCAGGATTTTATTGTTACAGCTTCAATAGTTCTAACAATTTTCCTCTGGGGTTCAGAGATGAGGTACAAAAGGTTAGCAAAATTCATGGTGGATCCAACGTTTCACAAGTAAACATCTTGCATCTTCAGGGAATGGAGAGGTAATGATTAGAATAGGGACAATGCATCTTATTTATACAAAATTCGAGGATCAAGTAGAGGGAGGTGGGCGAGGCTATTGGGTGTGTGGTGGCTGTTCATTGGTGGAAGGCAGTCTATTCGCGAGACGGGCACTAAATCTTATCGGTGGTTGGTTGTTGGCTGCGGGTGGCTGTGATTGGTTGGTGTTGTCAGTTGTGTGCTGAGCATGGAAGCGTAAGGAAGGGGGTCGCGGGGCGAGAGGAGGGGGGCAGCATGCCTGTAGCGCTTGCCTGAAGGAAGAATTTGAAGGTCTTGTGTTTGGTTGTTGATGCTGGGGTTGAGTGTTTGGATGTATAAAGCTTCTAAAATAGCTAGTCTTCTGGGGTCTGATTCTTTGTCGAGTATGGTGGTTTGTTTGTCTAGGTCGGCACAAGTTAGGGCAAGATGGTGGGGGGCTTGATAGTGATCTTTTATAGCACCAGATTGAAGGTGGAGGGCTAGTCGACGGGAAAGGCGAGTCTGTGTCATTCCAACATAGGATAGGGGTCCACAGTCCCCAGAGGTGCAAATATGCTGGTATATCACATGATCGTCTTTCGGTTGGTTGGTGGAAATGGGGCGGTTACGGAGGACAAGGTTGGAGGTCTTAGGAGATTTGTAGTAAATAATGAGTTTGATTTTATTGTCAGGGTTGGTGGGGAGGACGTGTTTGTTAATTATTTCTTTCATAATGGATTCGTCTGTTGTGTGGTCGGAAGACATGTAGTTTCTGTAGAAAAATGTAATGTCATTGGCCGGGTTGGTGCTAGGGGGGTCTTGTTTGTACCATTTTTCTAGGTGGTGGTTGATGGCATTGGTGACGTCAGTGTTGGAATACCCATTGTTGACTAGGACCTGGGTGAGCCTTTCCAGTTCATTGTGTGTGTCATTCCAGGTAGTGCAATGGGTGAGGGATCTCCTGACATAGGCGGCGATGGTGGACTGTAGGTATCGTTTAGGGCATTCACTTTCCCCATTAAGACATTGGCCATTGTTAGTAGGTTTGGTGTACACGGTAGTTTTGAAGCCGTGGTCGTGGAGGGAGACAAGGAGGTCGAGGAAGGGTAGATGGCCATCGGTGGTTTCTTCGTAGGTGAAGTTAAGTCCGGAGGCGGCCATGAAGCGCTGCTGGAGGTCCCTGAGTTCGCCCAGGTCCTTCACCCGCACGAAGATATCATCGATGTACCTGCAGTAGACAGTGGGACGGTGGGCAGCCAGGAGTTCCTCTTCGATAGTTCCCATGAAGAAATTGGAGAACAGGACCCGCAGGGTGCTTCCCATCGCTACACCGTCGATTTGCTGGTACATATTCCCGCGGGGGCAGAGGAAAGGGGACTCCTTAGTACATAGTTCCAAGAGCGTCTTCAGGGCCTTCTCCGGGATGTCCAGGGGGGGCGTATTAGGGCAGTGGTAAACTCGACGTAGGATAAAATCTATGGTCTTGTCAACGGGCACGTTGGTAAACAAACTCTCTACGTCGAGGGAGGCGATGATGTGGTCGTTAGCTGGGGAGGCATCTCGTAGAATTTCTAGGAAGTCATAAGCAGAGTTGAGGTTGTATTGCCGCGGAACAAAAGGGGTGAGGAGTTTGTTCAGGGCCTTGGCGGTCTGGTAGGTAGCAGTAGGGATCTGTGATATGATGGGGCGGAGGGGGTTCCCGGGTTTGTGGGTTTTTATAGTACCGTAAGCATAACCTGGGGTGAATTCGCCGATGAGTTTCTTCAGGTGTACGCCACCGGCTTTGGCATTGATAGCAGTGATTTATTTTTTTATTTTTATTTTTATTTTGTTTTATTCTATATTCCAACTTACTTCCTCTCGGGCATAGGCTGAGAGCCTTAACATTCACCGCTTTACAATGAACAGTGAAGCCTGTGAGGTCTTGTTCCAGTCTAGGGAGTGAGACATGTGAAGCACGTAGAGTACAACGAGCACCTGCCATCTTGCCTTCACATGAGGCACGGTGCTCACTCATGGCCCGAAACGACCCCATCTCTGAAGCCACCTCGTTCCCGTGCTTCACTGTCTCACCCCCTACACTCGGACTCTCACACTTACACACACACACCGCCACCTGTTGAGCAGATAACTCACCAGGCATTGCACCCCTGTAGCATAACTATTTTGAATATGGGAATATTCATACAGTGCTATTTAATCAGGGAACAATGAGGGTATTTTATTGACGTTTCGGTGGGCTTGTGGTAATGCATGATACTGTACAGCACAAATTCCATCCCAATAATATCTTCCCATTGATACATCGGGATTTGAACGCGGGACCTTTGGATTACCAGGCCAGTGGCCAGACCACTCCTTTTTATTTCGTCAGTAGGGTTGCGAGTGATCCTTTTTTAATTTGTTCTTATCACTAAGAATGACGTCCATTTTCCGTAGGTATTCTTCTTTTCCGTGTATCACAAGGCAGGAGGCCTTATCAGCTCGTCGGATGATGATGTTGGGGTTCTCTTTTAGTTGTTTAGCGGCTTTGAAGTGGTGTTTGTTGAGGAGCTTGCTTTGGTGGTATCCCCTGGTTTTGGCGGCTTCTGCTAGTAGGGTGGGTTGTAGGGCTGGGGTGGTGGTGATCTTGCCGTCTTTCTGGAGTCGTAGGATGTCATCCAGTAGGACTTCAATTTCAAGGCGTTTTCGGTGGGTTCCAGACTTGGAAATGTAGTGGCAATTTAAGCCTTTGTTCAAGAGGTCTTCTTGGTCCGGCATTAGGGTGGTGTTGGTGAGGTTAATATATCCTTTTGTTGGCTTGGGAAGTTTTGTTTCCACCGTATAGATGGGAGAGTTTTTGGATGGTAGTGTTCTCTGTTTGTCGTCTGTGTGGTTCGTTGAGTTGTTGGAGTTTTTGGTTGATTTCTGTTTTGATGTGGTTAGGGGTGGTTTCTTCTTCATCCCATTTCTGTAGCAGGGCGTCACGTTCATATCGGAGATTGGTGGTGGTCTCTCGTTTCTCAGCTAATTCTTCTCGTATCAGTTCTTCACGAAACTGGCGGGTGCTAGTACGATGTCTGGCATTCTCGTTGTGGAGTTTTATGTTAGTATAGCCAGGTAATAGATTCTCTTTTAAACAGACGAGGTTAAAAGCAATAGCAGTTTCAGCATTCAGGATTTTATTGTTACAGCTTTCAATAGTTCTAACAATTTTCCTCTGGGGTTCAGAGATGAGGTACAAAAGGTTAGCAAAATTCATGGTGGATCCAACGTTTCACAAGTAAACATCTTGCATCTTCAGGGAATGGAGAGGTAATGATTAGAATAGGGATAATGCATCTTATTTATACAAAATTCGAGGATCAAGTAGAGGGAGGTGGGCGGGGCTACTGGGTGTGTGGTCGCTGTTCATTGGTGGAAGGCAGTCTATTCGCGAGACGGGCACTAAATCTTATCGGTGGTTGGTTGTTGGCTGTGGGTGGCTGTGATTGGTTGGTGTTGTCAGTTATGTGCTGAGCGTGGAAGCGTAAGGAAGGGGGTCGCGGGACGAGAGGAGGGGGGGCAGCATGCCTGTAGCGCTTGCCTGAAGGAATAATTTGAAGGTCTTGTGTTTGGTTGTTGATGCTGGGGTTGAGTGTTTGGATGTATAGAGCTTCTAAAATAGCTAGTCTTCTGGGGTCTGATTCATTGTCGAGTATGGTGGTTTGTTTGTCTAGGTCGGCGCGAGTTAGGGCAAGATGGTGGGGACTTGATAGTGATCTTTTATAGCGCCAGATTGAAGGTGGAGGGTTAGTCGACGGGAAAGGCGAGTCTGTGTCATTCCAACATAGGATAGGGGTCCACAGTCCCCAGAGGTGCAAATATGCTGGTATATCACATGATCGTCTTTCGGTTGGTTGGTGGAAATGGGGCGGTTACGGAGGACACGGTTGGATGTCTTAGGAGATTTGTAGTAAATAATGAGTTTGATTTTATTGTCAGGGTTGGTGGGGAGGACGTTTTTGTTAATTATTTCTTTCATAATGGATTCGTCTGTTGTGTGGTCGGAAGACATGTAGTTTCTGAAGAAAAATGTATGTCATTGGCCGGGTTGGTGCTAGGGGAGTCTTGTTTGTACCATTTTTCTAGGTGGTGGTTGATGGCATTGGTGACGTCAGTGTTGGAATACCCATTGTTGACTAGGACCTGGGTGAGCCTTTCCAGTTCATTGTGTGTGTCATTCCAGGTGGTGCAATGGGTGAGGGCTCTCCTGACATAGGCGGCGATGGTGGACTGTAGTTATCGTTTAGGGCATTCACTTTCCCCATTAAGACATTGTTAGTAGGTTTGGTGTACACGGTAGTTTTGAAGCCGTGGTCGTGGAGGGAGACACGGAGGTCGAGAAAGGGTAGATGTCCATCGGTGGTTTCTTCGTATGTGAAGTTGAGTCCGGAGGCGGCCATGAAGCGCTGCTGGAGGTCCCTGAGTTCGCCCAGGTCCTTCACCCGCACGAAGATATCATCGATGTACCTGCAGTAGACAGTGGGACTTTGGGCAGCCAGGAGTTCCTCTTCGATAGTTCCCATGAAGAAATTGGCGAACAGGACCCCCAGGGGGCTTCCCATCGCTACACCGTCGATTTGCTGGTACATATTCCCGCGGGGGCAGAGGAAAGGGGACTCCTTAGTACATAGTTCCAAGAGCGTCTTCAGGGCCTTCTCCGGGATGTCCAGGGGGGGCGTATTAGGGCACTGGTAAACTCGACGTAGGATAAAATCTATGGTCTTGTCAACGGGCACGTTGGTAAACAAACTCTCTACGTCGAGGGAGGCGATGATGTGGTCGTTAGCTGGGAGGGCATCTCGTAGAATTTCTAGGAGGTCAAAAGCAGAGTTGAGGTTGTATTACCGTGGAACAAAAGGGGTGAGGAGTTTGTTCAGGGTCTTGGCGGTCTGGTAGGTAGCAGCAGGGATCTGTGATATGATGGGGCGGAGGGGGTTCCCGGGTTTGTGGGTTTTTATAGTACCGTAAGCATAACCTGGAGTGAATTCGCCGATGAGTTTCTTCAGGTGTACGCCACCGGCTTTGGCGTTGATAGCAGTGATGGTGGTGTTGGCTTTCCTTTTCATGGTCGCCTATGGACTCAACTTCACATACGAAGAAACCACCGATGGACATCTACCCTTCCTCGACCTCCTTGCCTCCCTCCACGACCATGGCTTCAAAACTACCGTGTACACCAAACCTACTAACAATGGCCAATGTCTTAATGGGGAAAGTGAATGCCCTAAACGATACCTACAGTCCACCATCGCCGCCTATGTCAGGAGAGCCCTCACCCATTGCACCACCTGGAATGACACACACAATGAACTGGAAAGGCTCACCCAGGTCCTAGTCAACAATGGGTATTCCAACACTGACGTCACCAATGCCATCAACCACCACCTAGAAAAATGGTACAAACAAGACCCCCCTAGCACCAACCCGGCCTATGGTTAATTTAGATAAGTGGACTGTATATTATTGATATTAAAGGAACATTAACCATATAGAATATATTTACCCTTAGATGAACTCAGCTGGTGATTGGAGGATGGCAGAAAATAGGCTAGATGACTGGAAGTGGTTAGTATAGTAAACAGAGTATGAAAAGAGGCTACAATAGGCTAGGATAGGCTAGATATTTACGTTAAGTTGTGCTAAGAAATAATCCTGATGATGTAGTGACTATGGAGTATGAGATGAAAAGTGAAGCGAAAACACCTGGTGAAATAACTAGGAGAAAGAAGGCTTAGCCTGTGTAGCTGGGACGAAGGTTGGTTGGAGAGTGAGTGAGCGCGTTATGTTTGTCTCTGTCGTGACATACCGCGCATGCGCATAACATATTGAAAATATATCCCATCTTCTTTACAATGAGATACTTATAAACAATCTTAAATAATACAAATATATATATATATATATGGGAATTATAATCCTACAATACTTTCCCATATACAACTATAGAATAATATATTCTACCCAATCATGGAACGTTCGACCAAGGTTATGGAAGCATTCAACTTAAGACTACGGAACGATACGTAACGCTACATCAACACAGATTACGTAACATCGAGACTGTTCATACTAGTTTGAGTACACTAAGTATGGACATATTCCCACCAACAGAAAATATACAAAATTTACACGATTAGATTTGCCCGGAGGCAATCTTATCCCTCCAAACTTGGGAGGATATCTGGGCTGCCTGTCGACGTGGGCGTCCGTCGGATGCGTCAACAGGCTGCACCGAAGTAGAAGCCAGAGAGGGGACTTCAATGGATAACTGATCCGAGGGGGTGTCCTTGTGATCGAGGTCACCCTCAAGAGGATATAGTCGGACTGTTGGCCGTGTGATTACTCCAGTCCTGGTGCGAACCTTTGCTACCCGAACCTCACCATCACGACCTGGTAATAACTCCTCTATCCGACCCAATTTCCAAAATGCGGGCGGGCCCTCCTCATGGATGGTTACCACGTCCCCTACCCTAGGCCAATGACCTTTTAATGGTGTTAGTTTATTCTTTTGCGCTTCCCTTAAAGTCACCAGATATTCTGTTGACCAGCGATGACAAATATCTCGCGATTATTTACGAATGTATTTGTAGCGGGCCGATATCACTTCCTTACTTATGTAGTCTGGATCCTCCATAGTAGCCTCATCGTGCTCTTCAGGAAGATCCCGCAGTCTGTATCCACATACCAGTACTGAGGGTGTGATTGGGGTAAGGTCTTCCAAATCACCAGAAGCATAGTATATAGGGCGATCATTTACGGTGGCTTCAATCTCCAAGAGTATGGTGTTGAGTTCCTCAATCGAGATGAGAGCTCTACCCAACACCTTCTTCAGACCCGCCTTCACGATGCCTATGGCTCTCTCCCATATGGCGCCAAACCAAGGCGCTCTGGCGGGAATGAAACGCCATTCGCATTTTACATCCGCTAGGCAGGTCTGAATCTTAGGATTGTTGCTCACTTCTTTGAGATATGTAGATGCCCCTATGAAAGTCTTTGCATTGTCACTCAGCATGATACGTGGATATCCCTGTCTACTGCAGAATCTTCGGAAGGCATGTAGGAAGCTATCACAAGTGAGGTTGGTGACCAGTTCCAGGTGAATTGACCTGGTAACAGCACAGGTGAAACGTATCATATACACCTTAAGATTGGGTGAATCTTTCACAGGGATTGCTCCACTGTAGTCAACCCCGGTAACTTTGTAAGGGTCACCTTGGGTAGTTCGCAGGTTTGGTAAGGGAGGAATTCCGACGGGATCATAATGTGTTCCCTGTACTCTTCTACACTTTAAGCATTTGCGAAGGACTTTCTTGACCACCTGCCTGATTCTAGGCACCCACCATCGTTGTCTTACATAGGTGACTATATGACCAACCCCATAATGACAACAGAGTCGGTGACACCTATCGATGATAAGATGGGTGAGGGGATGATTAGGGGGCAATAGTATTGGATACTTACTTGCCTCAGAGAGGGCTGCCAATCGTAATCTGCCTCCGCAATGTATCAAGTCCCCCTTCAAGTGAAAGCCCAACTGGTTGATCAGGTTATTCCTAGACTTTGTTCCCTTAACCAGTAATTTATATTCCTGCGTATATATTTCTTGTTGACAGAGCTTATGTAATAATTTATCTGCAATTCAGATCTCCTTCACATTGAGGTAAGCACTACCTGTGGGCGGTGTGCCTTTAATTTTTGCTTTTACATTTTCTATAAATCGTAACACCCATGCTGTAACACGTTGTAACTTTTCATAGCTGCTGAATCTATCCCTGTCCCATAACCGTGTGTCTTCGTCAGGAACCGAGTCAATTACCGGTCAATTACAATAGCAGTGTGTTGCTCGCTCAAATCTATATTCTCTGGCCATTCGTTGGGATCATTAAGCCAGCATGGGCCATTCCACCACAACGCAGAAGATTTGAGAAATTTAGCAGAGACACCACGAGTAATGCAGTCACTTGGATTACCTTTGGTAGACACATACCGGAACTGTGCGGTTGGGAGCAGGGTACGAATTTCGTCGACACGGTTGGTGACGTACACTGGTAGCTTCTTTCGGCTATGTAACCAGTAGAGCGTAATTTGGCTGTCACTCCATATAACTGTCTCTGAGATATTTAGCAAATTTTTAAAAGTTTCCTCTTCTAAGTGAATGAGTCTAGCAGCCAAGAAAACTGCAGTCAGCTCTAATTTTGGGATGGAAAGGGATTTGATCGGGGCGACTTTCGCCTTCGCCATGACTAGACGGCTGCCACTTGTGTCAACAAAGTATATGGCGGTGCCGTACGCGACCTTGCTAGCATCTGAGAAGGCATGAATGGAAACAGGATGGTCCATGACAACTCTCCGAGGAAAATTAAAACCCTTACAGAGACGAAGATCCGAAAAAATGTCTTCCCACTCCTGAACCAGATCGCCAGTCAAAACCTAATCCCAACCTAATTTTATCCTCCATAATTGCTGAAGGAATAATCTTGATTCGATCGACACCGGTAGAACTATCCCCAAGGGGTCAAAAAGTTTAGCTGTCATACTCAAGCAGATTTGTTTTGTAATCTGCGAATATTGCGTGTACTGAACGCCAAATGAGAGGGTAACGGTATCCTCACACGACGATAGTGCTTGGCGCTCAACCTGTGAGTATTCCTTAGGGGTTATTCCGATGTGATCTAATTCCCACAAAACATTTAAGTAATTTTTGCATGGTGGAATATTGCCAGTGGACATGTATTCGCCCATTGGTGTTACTGCTACTTTCAATACAGTAATTACTTCTGTGCTGGAGCTGGTAGGCTGTGTCACATATGAACCACTGATGGCGTACCCGTACTTGGTAGGAAGCAGAATTAGGCTACCTGACCTTTTATACCCAGGTCGCACTATATCGTAGTAGTGATCCGCACCGATGAGCAGCTCCAGCTGATCTGTGTCCGTTGCGTGAGGATCGGCTAATTTTATGCCTTTACTTTGTAAACTAACCAGTTTAGACTTTAGGTTAAGTTCACCTTTATGTTCTGGCAATTCATCAACCACTATTGCGTCTAGATGATGAAATTTACCTCTGTGTTTGTATTGCAGTGCCACAACATTATATTCCCTAAAGGCCTGTTTCCCGGTAAATCCGTGAAGACATAACTCCTCAGTTCCTTTAGAAATGTAGGAAAGGGAAGATAGAACAGAAGATTTCACAAAGGTCCTCTGAGAACATTGGTCAAGTAGCGATCTAATTTTAACACAATTATTATCCTTACCCTTTACCGGCAGCTGTACGGTGGGCAAGATTACTGTATTTTTACCTGTGGCAACGGACATTGTAGTTGAAGTAGCAGCAGTATGCTCTCTCTTGGTGTTATCCTCCGCTGGTCTACTTTCTTTCCCTTGTTTTTGTGTACACAGGGAATCAAAGTGTTTGCCCTTACAAAACTTGCAGCTTCTTACGTTAGGATTAGTACAACCCGAATGGCCATGGTCTTTTGACAAGCACCCAGTGCAGAGACGTAGTTGACGGGCTCTTTTAACTTTAAGAGGCCCTGTCTTATACTTCATACACTTGTACCATAAATGATTGGTGCCACTACACAGAACACAGTTGAATTTCCTGTACTCACTCTGGGCGGTAAATGTTGCCGTACCCATGGGTGTACCCCCTACTCTGTCTTGACCCGCCATATTGTACACTTCAGCCTGGAGGCAATGAGTGAATTTCTTATAATCCAGGCTCGAGTCTCCCATTTCCCGTTTTATGGTTTCTTTTAGTGGTGATGGTAACTTATTGACAAGAGTCACCACACAAAATTCCTCCAAACAAATACCATGGCTAATGATTGACCTCATCACACTTTCTGTATTGGCATAGAAGTCCTTCAGGTCAGCTGTTTGGTGTTTGGGTGACACTAATTGATTGAATTTGGTAACATAAGCTGCCTTGATTCGATCTGGATGCCCATATGTCTCTTGCAGGAGCTCAATTGCTTGGGCATAGCTTGCACTTTCGATAATGAATCCTTCAACTAGCTTATGTGCCTCACCCTGAAGCTGACCCTTTAGATAGGTGAAGCGTTGTATATCTGTTAGGTCGGGATTGTCATGGATGGTACACTTGAACATCTCCCAAAATCCCGACCACATGGTGGCATCACCTTCAAATTTTGGAAGAGTAAGATGTGATAATTTGACTGCGGATTTCTTTGGCTCTTTCTTGACCTCTGTAATCAAGATCCCCTTCAGTGTGGCAACAATTACTTGTATGCCCTCCATATATAGGGTATCCTCTCTTATCACCTCGATATACTCGGCATCCTCGTAAGTGTCGGCCAGGTCCTCCTGTGTGACCTCATACTTGTCAAGTTGCTTTTGAATACTGAGCAACCTGGCCTCCACCTCCACTCTAGACGGCGAATCAAGGAATTCGTCAATATCAGAGGTTAAGACCGTCAAAGAGCCCTTAAGTCCAGCCCGACGCTTTTGTACACTTTTAGCCATGATTATACGGGAAGGAAATCTATTGACGTTAAATAAAACTATCAATGCCAGACCGAATAAGTTGCGGACAACAATACAGTACTCCGAGAAATCAAATAAATCGCGAGCCGAAAATAAAACACCTTCACAAAATGCGGAATAAGAATTGTGCGCAATGTAGACTAGCAATCTGGAGCTTTTCAATTTAACTCCTTACATAATAGTTATGAAATTATAGAATCATTACACCATAAGTTAAGAAAAGCCGGGAGGGAAATTTAGTACAATACAGTATAGGCCAAAAGTCTCCAGATGTCAAAAAAGAGAGGTACCGTTTAACGTTATAATAAATTCAAGAATTTGAAGAGAGAGAGAGCCTATAGGGTAATTTAAACAGGCTAAACTCAATGGGTACCGCTAATTCTATATTATTAAATTTAATAAATGTGAAAATTGTACACAAGAAAAGTTCATCTCAAGAAGTCACAAGGAAAACAGTTTTTGAGTTGGATTAACACACACTCAGCCTATCAGCTATCATATTACCCCGCCTTCAGGGCACACGACGAGAGTAGAATTTAGAAAGATATGTGAATGAATAACCTTTAAATTTTAAAGAAGTTATTTTTCAGTATAATTTTGATCTAGATAAAAATTAAATCTAGATTCAATTTAAAATACAGTACAGTATGGATGAATTTAATCTTAATGCAGTGCCAATTGTGCAATATTTTCTAGGGCTAAAGTAGTTTTAATATAATGTAATGAGCCCGAAAAAGCATTTAAAGTAGGCTAATTATTGTTTTGAGTACTGTATTGGATCAGATGTATAACTTTCATTCTGGGTAAAACTCCCGTCGCAGCCCTGACCTATCCACTAGTTTCCACATCCTGTCCCACTGGTGGTCAGGCACCTGGGGCGGCCAGAGCAAAGAGCGGACGAAAAAAAAACTGACATTCCCATGGGGCCAAAAGACCGGGGCCTGGAGGACGTAGTAGGACTCATGACAAAAGCAGGGATAGGCCAGCCCCATTCCAAGCAAGGCAACTACCGACCGCCGAATAACTCTCCCCCCCCCCCCCCAAAAAAAAGGGGGGGGGGGCAAACTAGTGAAAGGTTCGAAGGACCAATTATATGGTTAATTTAGATAAGTGGACTGTATATTATTGATATTAAAGGAACATTAACCATATAGAATATATTTACCCTTAGATGAACTCAGCTAGTGATTGGAGGATGGCGGAAAATAGGCTAGATGACTGGAAGTGGTTAGTATAGTAAACAGAGTATGAAAAGAGGCTACAATAGGCTAGGATAGGCTAGATATTTACGTTAAGTTGTGCTAAGTAACAATCCTGATGATGTAGTGACTATGGAGTATGAGATGAAAAGTGAAGCGAAAACACCTGGTGAAATAACTAGGAGAAAGAAGGCTTAGCGTGTGTAGCTGGGACGGAGGTTGGTTGGAGAGTGAGCGAGCGCGTTATGTTTGTCTCTGTCGTGACATACCGCGCACGCGCATAACATATGGAAAATATATCCCATCTTCTTTACAATGAGATACTTATAAACAATCTTAAATAATACAAATATATATATATATGGGAATTATAATCCTACAATACTTTCCCATATACAACTATAGAATAATATATTCTACCCAATCATGGAACGTTCGACCAAGGTTATGGAAGCATTCAACTTAAGACTACGGAACGATATGTAACGCTACATCAACCCAGATTACGTAACATCGAGACTGTTCATACTATTTTGAGTACACTAAGTATGGACACGGCCAATGACATTACATTTTTCTACAGAAACTACATGTCCTCCGACCACACAACAGACGAATCCATTATGAAAGAAATAATTAACAAAAACGTCCTCCCCACCAACCCTGACAATAAAATCAAACTCATTATTTACTACAAATCTCCTAAGACCTCCAACCTTGTCCTCCGTAACTGCCCCATTTCCACCAACCAACCGAAAGACGATCATGTGATATACCAGCATATTTGCACCTCTGGGGACTGTGGACCCCTATCCTATGTTGGAATGACACAGACTCGCTATAATAAAAGATCACTATCAAGCCACCCACCATCTTGCCCTAACTCGCGCCGACCTAGACAAACAAACCACCATACTCGACAAAGAATCAGACCCCAGAAGACTAGCTATTTTAGAAGCTCTATACATCCAAACACTCAACCCCAGCATCAACAACCAAACACAAGACCTTCAAATTCTTCCTTCAGGCAAGCGCTACAGGCCTGCTGCCCCCCCCTCCTCTCGCCCCGCGACCCCCTTCCTTACGCTTCCACGCTCAGCACACAACTGACAACACCAACCAATCACAGCCACCCACAGCCAACAACCAACCACCGATAAGATTTAGTGCCCGTCTCGCGAATAGACTGCCTTCCACCAATGAAAAGCGACCACACACCCAGTAGCCCCGCCCACCTCCAGCTACTTGATCCTCGAATTTTATATAAATAAGATGCATTGTCCCTATTCTAATCATTACCTCTCCATTCCCTGAAGATGCAAGATGTTTACTTGTGAAATGTTGGATCCACCATGAATTTTGCTAACCTTTTGTACCTCATCTCTGAACCCCAGAGGAAAATTGTTAGAACTATTGAAAGCTGTAACAATAAAATCCTGAGCTGAAACTGCTATTGCTTTTAACCTCGTCTGTTTAAAAGAGAATCTATTACCTGGCTATACTAACATAAAACTCCACAACGAGAATGCCAGACATCGTACTAGCACCCGCCAGTTTCGTGAAGAACTGATACGAGAAGAATTAGCTGAGAAACGATAGACCACCGCCAATCTCCGATATGAACGTGACGCCCTGCTACAGAAATGGGATGAAGAAGAAACCACCCCTAACCACATCAAAACAGAAATCAACCAAAAAATCCAACAACTCAACGAACAACACAGACGACAAACAGAGAACAATACCATCCAAAAACTCTCCCGTCTATACGGTAGAAACATAAAACTTCCCAAGCCAACAAAAGGATATATTAACCTCACCAACACCACCCTAACGCCAGACCAAGAAGACTTCCTGAACAAAGGCTTAAATTGCCACTACATTTCCAAGCCGGGACCCCACCGAAAACGCCTTGAAATTGAAGTCCTACTGGATGACATCCTACGACTCCAGAAAGACGGCAAGATCACCACCACCCCAGCCCTACAACCCACCCTACTAGCAGAAGCCGCCAAAACCAGGGGATACCACCAAAGCATGGTCCTCAACAAACACCACTTCAAAGCCGCTAAACAACTAAAAGAGAACCCCAACATCATCATCCGACGAGCTGATAAGGCCTCCTGCCTTGTGATACAAGGAAAAGAAGAATACCTACGGAAAATGGACGACATTCTTGGTGATAAGAACAAATTCAAAAGGAGCACTTGCAAACCTACTGACGAAATAAAAAGGAAAGCCAACACCACCATCACTGCTATCAACGCCAAAGCCGGTGGCGTACACCAGAAGAAACTCATCGGCGAATTCACCCAAGGTTATGCTTACGGAACTATAAAAACCCACAAACCCGGGAACTCCCTCCGCCCCATCATATCACAGATCCCTACTGCTACCTACCAGACCGCCAAGGCCCTGAACAAACTCCTCACACCTTTTGTTCCACGGCAATACAACCTCAACTCTGCTTATGACTTCCTAGAAATTCTACGAGATGCCCCCCCAGCTAACGACCACATAATCGCCTCCCTCGACGTTGAGAGTTTGTTTACCAACGTGCCCGTTGACAAGACCATAGATTTTATCCTACGTCGAGTTTACCACTGCCCTAATACGCCCCCCCTGGACATCCCGGAGAAGGCCCTGAAGACGCTCTTGGAACTATGTACTATGGAGTCCCCTTTCCTCTGCCCCCGCGGGAATATGTACCAGCAAATCGACGGTGTAGCGATGGGAAGCCCCTTGGGGGTCCTGTCCGCCAATTTCTTCATGGGAACTATCGAAGAGGAACTCCGGGCTTCCCACCCTTCCACTGTCTACTGCAGGTACATCGATGATATCTTCGTGCGGGTGAAGGACCTGGGCGAACTCAGGGACCTCCAGCAGCGCTTCATGGCCGCCTCCGGACTCAACTTCACATACGAAGAAACCACCGATGGACATCTACCCTTCCTCGACCTCCTTGTCTCCCTCCACGACCACGGCTTCAAAACTACCGTGTACACCAAACCTACTAACAATGGCCAATGTCTTAATGGGGAAAGTGAATGCCCTAAACGATTCCTACATTTCACCATCGCCGCCTATGTCAGGAGAGCCCTCACCAATTGCACCACCTGGAATGACACACACAATGAACTGGAAAGGCTCACCCAGGTCCTAGTCAACAATGGGTATTCCAACACTGACGTCACCAATGCCATCAACCACCACCTAGAAAAATGGTACAAACAAGACCCCCCTAGCACCAACCCGGCCAATGACATTACATTTTTCTACAGAAACTACATGTCTTCCGACCACACAACAGACGAATCCATTATGAAAGAAATAATTACCAAAACGTCCTCCCCACCAACCCTGACAATAAAATCAAACTCATTATTTACTACAAATCTCCTAAGACCTCCAACCTTGTCCTCCGTAACCGCCCCATTTCCACCAACCAACCGAAAGACGATCATGTGATATACCAGCATATTTGCACCTCTGGGGACTGTGGACCCCTATCCTATGTTGGAATGACACAGACTCGCCTTTCCCGTCGACTAACCCTCCACCTTCAATCTGGCGCTATAAAAGATCACTATCAAGCCCCCCCCCATCTTGCCCTAACTCGCGCCGACCTAGACAAACAAACCACCATACTCGACAAAGAATCAGACCCCAGAAGACTAGCTATTCTAGAAGCTCTATACATCCAAACACTCAACCCCAGCATCAACAACCAAACACAAGACCTTCAAATTCTTCCTTCAGGCAAGCGCTACAGGCATGCTGCCCCCCCTCCTCTCACCCCGCGACCCCCTTCCTTACGCTTCCACGCTCAGCACACAACTGACAACACCAACCAATCACAGCCACCCACAGCCAACAACCAACCACCGATAAGATTTAGTGCCTGTCTCGCGAATAGACTGCCTTCCACCAAAGAACAGCCACCACACACCCACTAGCCCCGCCCATCTCCCTCTACTTGATCCTCGAATTTTGTATAAATAAGATGCATTGTCCCTATTCTAATAATTACCTCTCCATTCCCTGAAGATGCAAGATGTTTACTTGTGAAACATTGGATCCACCATGAATTTTGCTAACCTTTTGTACCTCATCTCTGAACCCCAGAGGAAAATTGTTAGAACTATTGAAAGCTGTAACAATAAAATCCTGAATGCTGAAATTGCTATTGCTTTTAACCTCGTCTGTTTAAAAGAGAATCTATTACCTGGCTATACTAACATATATATATATATATATATATATATATATATATATATATATATATATATATATATATTGTTACGATCCAGGTTCTCAAAGACACAGGGCTCTTCAACATTGGACCAGATAATGGCAAAAAGCAACAACGGTAACACTAGATCCAACCCCTGCCTTAAACACTGGAAAACAAAACACCATTACCGCCCTGAGTCGTGCCTGGACAACGAGGTATCCTATGACTCGGTAACTGGTGCACACACACTAGGCTGACGCTCAATGAAACAGCCTATTCTCAAACAGTAAAAGATTACTCGATTATGTTACACAAAGAAAAGATAGTTAACGTGAATAATTAACGTTACGGTAGATACTCAAATAACTGGCACTCCTGTATTAAAGAAAGTGCAATGCTAGTCCTGCAACATCAACTGGAACTTCTGAAATAAGTCTGATGCTGGGAAGATGTTCGTAAAGAATCTTGAACAATTATAATGCAGAATACGGGTCACAATAAATGCTAGGACATATAGTAATAATAGGCAGGCGAATAATAAAGACTGCGCAAAGGTCGTAATGCTCGACAACTAAAGAAATGCTTCGTGACACAACGCAACAGCCTACTAGGGTTGTGCAACTCAACAACAACCTCGGCTCAAAAGTGCAGTGAATAATAATGCTGCATACATATAATAATGGGGCTTATCTCTAACCAGTGTCTGCTCAGTTAATAAAGTCTAGCTGGGGTATCAAGGCAGGGCAACAATGGGCGAGCATGCGGCTGGCTCATAGCCTAACGTTGTCCAAGGGTGGTATAATGAAGACTACGTTATATGACGGGGATGCTCTCTTGATAAATCTAGGTCTCTAGTACCTAGCTCTATCCTGGCGATCCCTCAGAAGTCAACACAAAGAGGCAGCACTATGTTGTGAGGGATAGGCTATGGCCCTCTCACACCACAGCGCTGTGCTCGCAAAGTAACCCAACCCGAAGACAACTTAGGCTCCCACAGTACCTGTCGATGTCGTGCAGAGCTTAGCTAACACTGCACACATCGGAGACAATGACACAGTAACCTTACCCCTAGTCTAGCTTTAGATAACCAAGAAGAATCACTCAACACCTTGCAAGGAAGACATATACCGGTCTACAACCTTCCCGAGAGAGGATACATACGAAAAAGTCCGTCTCTCTAAACCTCAATAAAGCATAATACCTCCTTAACCTAATACATGGAAATATCTGAGAGCTTCGCGTACAATACGACTGGTCGACGGTGAACGTCTATGCTGAAACCAGAAGGGATGTTGAGTTTAATAAAGATTAGAGAATGAGAAAGGAGAAGTCGAGAGAGAGAGATAGTATGCAAAGTCGCGAGTATGGGGGACAGAATTGCAAAGGATGTAGGTGAAACGCGTGTCAGGCAAGCTCTGAGGAGAATAGCTCCTCTGGACCCCTCCAGGATCCCACACAAAGGCACGGTGGTCAGCCAATCACAGGCCGCTACGTCACCCGGCAGCAGGCCTGCAGAAGGCGCCAGGAAACACCAGCCAATCAAAACCAAGAGAAAAGACCACGCGGGCGAGCTACTCCTCCGGGAGGGAGGAGGGAGGAGGAGGAAAAGCAACACACACCTCCCCCACCCTGCTCGCTAGCTCTCTCTCCTTCACTACAATGCATCTTATGTTCAACTCATGATATAAAATACAATGCATTGTCACAGGCGAAAACCAAGACCACTTCTACCCTGCCAGTGACATGACGATTCACAAGAAAGAAAGTACAACATTGTAGACAGACTGTAGCCCATTTCACTGCCCTGGCGAGTGCTAGTGGCTACCGGGAGGCGATTCTGCCAACACTGGCAGGCGTCACACCCCGCCCAAGATATAGGACGCTCAACATTAGGCGAGCATGATATCTGACAAGGCAGAATGCCGACAAGACCCGTCACACATAGCCACTCCGCCAGAAATGAAATGCAAAGCTCAATCTTACATAAAACAACATATCAACATAAAGAAAATCTTATAACCCCTCCCAAATATAATAGTATAATTTTAGCCTGCTATGCTCCCAGAGCGAGCTTCACAGAACCCAGCCTCCTAAGTGAAAGACAGGTTCAACTTAGGACTTTAGCTATAACATAGGCAACTTAAAATTAACTATCAAAAGAAAGAGTTTTTATGTGATTTTTCATATTTTATTTTAATGTTGTTTTTGGCAGCTACTATAGATGTAGCCTAATTTTCTTTTAATCAAAGCCAACAACTCCTGCCCTGCGACCCTACGCTGATGCTACACACGCGAGCCAACAAGCACCAGCGCAAAAATACACCGCGAGCCAAGACAGGAGGCTATACCAACATACTGTGGTAGCCTACCCCGGATCCTCCACCCGCGACAGACAGTCCGCAATCACATTCTCACAACCGGCAATATGGCGAATGTCTAAGTTGTACTCTTGCAACATGAGCGACCATCTGGTCAGCCTCATATTCCGGTTGTGGAATTGATTGAGGAATTTAAACGGGTGGTGGTCGGTATACACTACCACGACTGGCCCATATGTAGGAACATAGACCTCAAAGTGTCTGAGCGCTAACACGATTGCCAGCAGTTCCTTTTCAACAACCGAATAGTTTTTCTGTGCTGAATTAAATTTCTTTGAAAAGAAACTGACTGGATGCTCAAGACCTTCCTCGTCTGTCTGCCTAAGTTCGGCACCAGCCCCTACTCCGCTGGCGTCAGTCGCCAACTGAAATGGTCGTTCAAAGTCCGGGGCCCTGAGGATAGGGTGAGTGCATAAAAGGTGTTTAACTATTCGAAACGCCTGCTCACACTCAGGTGCCCAGCGGAACTTTTTATCTTTAGCTAGTAGATCTGTCAAAGGAGCTAACACAGTAGAATAGCCTCTTATAAAGCGGCGGTAATACCCAATCATGCCCAAAAATCTCATGATCTGCCGCTTGGTGGTCGGCCTGGGGAACAAGTCGATAGCCTGTATCTTCTGTTGGGGTGGGCTCACCTGCCCTAACCCAACCACAAACCCCAGATACTGCACCGTGGCTTGCACAAAGTCACACTTGCCCAGATTAACCACCAAGCCTGCTTTACTAAGTTGACTAAATAAGGCTTCGATGTGCTCACAGTGACTTTGGAAATCGTTGTCATAATGATCACGTCATCAAGGTAGACAGTACAGTTTGGGATGTCTGCTACGATGTCGTTCATTAAGCTCTGGAAAGTGGCCGGTGCATTTTTCAGACCATATGGCATCACGTTGCAACGGTAAGTACTGCCATCCACCACAAACCCGCACACCTCTTTAGCGCGCTCAGACAGTGGTACTTGCCAGTAGCCTTTGACGAGGTCTACCTTGGTCAAGTACCTTGCTTTCCCGATCTTATCCATACTGTCATCCACCCGGGGAAGAGGATATGCATTGGTGGGGGTCAACCCGTTCAACCGCCTAAAGTCAATGCAGAACCGAACTTTTCCATCAGGTTTGGGCTGCAGAGTGACAGAAGTCCACCGTACTGTCCCCTTCTCGATCAAGCCTCTCGCCAGCATATACTCCAGCTCGTCCCTGAGCGCTGGGAGTTTAATGGGTGGCACCCGATAAGGTATCGACTTGAAGGGGGGGTGCTCTCCTACGTCGACATCATGACCGCTTGAGTAGTGAGGCCTGGGTGCTCGGCAAATACAGTGGGGTATGAATCGAACAGGCGCTGCACTGCCACCTGCTGTTCCTCCGGCAGGTGCGCCAGAGCATCGTGCGCACATTGGCTCGAATAACCCGCCCACTGATCAGCCGAGGCATGACAATCCCAGTTATCATCCACCTGATCATTGCTGCCCCCCCCTCCTTCTCCACCATGACCGTGGCAGGTCAACACAGGGACAGCTAGTGACTCAGGTGGGCGCCTCACATACTCCTTCAACAAATTAATGGG
>CM064570.1:31558849-31561929 GCA_032716605.1 Paralithodes platypus | reverse complement strand
TTTATGTAAGCCTAGGGAGGACCTGGATAGATGAACATAACTTATAGGGGTCTCTCTCTCTCTCTCTCTCTCTCTCTCTCTCTCTCTCTCTGTACTGTTTATGTAAGCCTAGGGAGGACCTGGATAGATGAACATAACTTATAGGGGTCTCTCTCTCTCTCTCTCTCTCTCTCTCTCTGTACTGTTTATGTAAGCCTAGGGAGGACCTGGATAGATGAACTTAACTTATAGGGGTCTCTCTCTCTCTCTCTCTCTCTCTCTCTGTACTGTTTATGTAAGCCTAGGGAGGACCTGGATAGATGAACATAACTTATAGGGGTCTCTCTCTCTCTCTCTCTCTCTCTGTACTGTTTATGTAAGCCTAGGGAGGACCTGGATAGATGAACTTAACTTATACGGGTCTCTCTCTCTCTCTCTCTATCTTCTTCTTCTTCTTTGCTACCCTTTCCTTCCACTGTCCCTTACTCACAGGTTACCTATCTCTACTAATATTAAATCCTGACCACCTCGCTGGGATCGTAAGGTCTGTGTGGTCAGTGTATCTATGTAAATGTATGTACATCTCTCTTTCTCTCTCTCTCACACACACACACTGTTTACCTAAGATAGGGGAGGTACCCAGATAAATTAAGTTAACGTAGATGGAACCTGCCTTGGGGATCTATATATCTATCTATCTATATGCTCAGGCCCAATCCCCACATTTCCTATTTTTATTTGTATTGTATTTGTATGTTTATTGTATTTATGTATCTATTTATTTATATATTAATTAATTTATTTATTTTGTATTTTATTTTTTCGGGGGAGGGGAGGGGGGGGGGGGGGGGCGCCTGAAGACAGAGCAAGAATAGGGACAACACAAAACAACAGGACAAAATGAACACACAAAAACAAACTACAAATTCACACACATCTAGGTCATCCAGGGGGAGACCCAGAGACCAGGGTCACCAAGGTCCCTCCAGCACTCCCCCGGCCCCCGACCACCCCGGGGGGATACATAGTCGATATTATACTACTACAACTACAACTAATAATCTATATTATTAAATCAGTTCGTGTGTCTGTTTGTCTGTGTGTTCTTAATAGGCGGCCGCAGTTTTGGGCCTGGAGAGCTGAAACTCTGCATGTGGGTGTCAATTGACCTGGGTCAGGTCATAGAGGGGGCGAGGCCACGATCAGAGGTCGTTTTGAGGCCGAAATTGAAAAAAAACAACGAAAAAAATTGCCGTTTGGGGCAGAAGGAGGCCTCCGATCGAAAAGGTGTATGGAACGAAAGATATTCGCAGCCCCACAAAATGGGGGTACGGATGAGGTCAGATCCAAAATCGGAAGTCATTTAGCGGCCGAAATCGAGGTCGCCGTTTAATGAGGCACAGGGAGGTCGAGGCCGGTGATTATGGTAGTAGTAGTATTGTGATGATTGTGGTAGTAGTGATTGATGATGGTGATTATGGTAGTAGTAGTGCTGGTAGTAGTGATGGTGATTATGGTAGAATTTAAACCCGGGGAAGGCCGGGTACCCCTGCTAGTAATAATAATAATAATAATAATAATATTAATAATAATCATAAAATATAAATAGTAATACTACTACTACTACTAGGCCTACTAATAATACAAACACATAATAATAATAATAACAATACAAAGACAAATACAAAATCTATCAATCTCTGGCCCATAATAAAATAACATTATATACACTATCATGGGCTCACAGAACACTAGAACACACAAAACCCTAACCCACTTTATTACTAACATGAATTAAGGGGGAGTTGGGTCGTTTTCCGGGCCCACCTTCTTCCTCATGTTTAGCCACATAAGTTTTTGGATATTATGACGTTCGGGCTATTAGTTTGGCGAGCTTAAGGATTGTCCAACCATTTCTGTGTCAATATTAAGACTGTTCATGTAATTTAGGTGTCGATTTTTTCCTAGCGTTAGATAGTGACTTATTTTGTTCATATTTATATATACTTGTTTATGTATTTATACATTTTGTTGCCATTATCGAGCAATGTATTTTAGTGTGTCCCTAGGCTGACAAACACGCTTTCCTCTCTCTCTCTCTCCCAAACCACCCTGCACAATATAAAATATGGTCCCCAAGCCTGAATAGTTTGGGGGAATGTGTGTATGTGTGTGTGTGTGTGTGTGTGTGTAACAATAATAATACAAATAATAATAATAATATAATAATAATAATATTAATAATACTACTACTAATAATAATAATAATAATATAAAAGATACTATTACTACTACTACTACTACTACTACTACTACTACTATTACTACTACTACTACTACTACTACTACTACTACTACTACTACTATTATTATTATTACTACTGAAATAACGAGAAAAGAGAGAAGATAAATAACGAGAGAAAGGAGGGAAGGAGAGAAGATAAATAACGAGAGAAAGGAGGGAAGGAGAGAAGATAAATAAGGAGAGAAAGGTGGGAAGGAGGGAAGAGGTTGTGTCACGTATGTCTTAACCTTTCCAAGCTCCAATACGAGTGTCTGTTCTGTTTCTGGCTACTATTAGACAATTTTATTCAGATTAGTAACAGTATACGGAAGTCAAAAGGTTAATTGAAATAGTATTTACCCTTTTAATACCCACAGATCCTTCTTAAGCTGCATAAATATCGTGTAATGATAGCCAAAATAAACTGCTAAAACGCGTCAGAGCTTCAAAGGGTTAATTACAATGGTGTTAATAGGCCCACCCCCAAGAACCCCCTACCCCTCACCCAACCTTTATCACTAATTACCGAGTTAAGGGGCCCACCTAACTTGTTTTATATCCTTCTCTCTCTCTCTCTCTTTGGCTTGTATCCATTCGGCCCCATTCAGCCTACTGATTTAAGACGTTTACCCCCATCTAGGTGTCAATATTATCCTGGGGAGCGGTAGCGAGCCAGCATATATATATTTTTGTTTTGACAGGAAGCTAAATTTGTACATTTTTCGATAGAATAATATCGCCGGCGAAGCCACATTTCTCCATACAATGCTGGCTCACTATCGCTCGCCAGGAAGAAATCGACACCTGGATGGGGATA
>CM064570.1:31541349-31553849 GCA_032716605.1 Paralithodes platypus | reverse complement strand
TACAGGCTTACATACACAGAAACGAACATTTTCTCTCTCTATCTGTCTGTTTGTCTCTCACTGTCTCTCCCTCTCACACACATATATACTTATACAGATATATACTGTACATACGTACTCATATACATACATACACATATGCTAACGTAGTGTGACGCTCACCGCTTCCCCCAGAACCGCATGGCTTACTCGCTAGGACTCGCCAGGGCAGAGAATGTAGCTACAGTCTACCTATCATTGTGTATTTTCCTTCTCGAGAAAGCTTGTGTTGCAGACAGTTCAGAACTGTTCTTTATTTTCGTCTGTCACAATCCTTTCTATTTTATTTAGTCAATTGAAAGTATTGTGTTAAGTAGTTGAATGATGGGAAGGCGAGCGGGAGAGAGAGAGAGAGAGAGAGAGACCAGGTGGTGTGACTTGGTGGTGAGTGTGGCGCGTGGCCGGCCCCCTTACATAGGCCTCGCGGGATTCGTTGCCTCCTGCTTAACACGGCCTACTAGGCGGCTGCTTACTGGGCGACTGTCGCGCGCCCTCGTGCCATTCCTGTGAACTGGGACTCCAGCGAGGCGGTCCCTGGGAATGTCCTTGTCAGATCCTTCCCAGACAGCATACTCTAAGCATCTCCCATGAACTGTTCCACACTCTTGTCTTAGAATCTTTCTCTCCTACTGCCTCTATCATTTCCACTACTTCCTCACCTTTTATTAATATCAATCCCCCTCTGGTTCCCTGCATCCACACCTTGAATTGGTGGCCAGACTGTATTATATGCTGGATCTCACATTTCTTATGTACTAGGCCAAGGTTGAAGAGAGTCATTGTCTTTTTGGGAGATTGTATTGCTCGGACTGTCTCCATCAATCACTAATGTTTCTACAGGGTTAAATAATGCTAGACTAGGGATCAGGTACCTTGCTGTTGGTGTTTTCACTGTGTGTAGGCTACTTTTGAGCTGCACGACACTACGGATTCTGTGGGTTACCTGGGTGGATCTTTTGTCTGTGTACCTTGGAGTTTAGACTGTGTAGTGTGTGAGGGCTGCTTGCCTAATCCACCCAACACTGTTCTCACTCTATTTGCTTTTACTTTTGAGGGTCGCCAGGAGGATACTCGATACTTGTGATCGAGAATCCTCAAGAGAGCACCCCTTCATATTAACGTAATCAGGCCGCACAGACCCAAGGTCCACACTAGGCTAGGAGCTGCCTGGCTCCACCAGAATTCTGTACCTTTGCGCATCCCAGCTAGACTTTATTAACCCAGGTAGACATTAGCTGGATTAGATCATATACTCTTTTATGCATACCCATTATTTCTACACAAGCATTTTGAGGTCTAGGTTGCTGTAGAGAGACACAACCAGCATAGACCGGTTTTGTTAATAGGAGTACTACTTTTTCGTGGCGAGCATTATTACTGTTGCACCGCTTATAATATTCTTGTGTCCAATAACATTATAGGTCCAGCCTTTTTGTGTATTTAGCCTACACGTGCATTGTCCTGCCTCCTGCTATTTTGTGGTTCCATTTCCGATACGTTCTTCTTAGTAGCATCCGACATTATTCAGAAGATTCCTTGTTCGGTGCTTGAGGACTTTACAACACTTTCTTTCATAAAGGAGTGACAGATATTATTGATTAATGTAACGTTAAGTAAACCTTCTTCTTGTTTGCATTAGATCACTCATGTGATTAAATTAAGTTAACTATTTTTTCCTTGTGTACCATAACTAAGCAACCATATGTTATAGGTAATAGGCTGTTTCAGAGAACATCAGCCTATAGTAGAAGCACATAGATACTGAGAGTTAAGATACCCCGCTATCGCAGATATAACTCTGGAGGGTATGTGTTCTTTGTTCGACGGGATTATATATCAGGGGTTGGATCTAGCGTTTCCGTTGTTGCATTTATGCCAGTCTAGTCCAATGTATAAGAGACACTGATTTATACGAGACCCGATCGTAACAGTAGACACATACATACAGGCCTACATACACATACACGAACATTCTCTCTCTTTTTCTCTATCTGTCTCTCTCTCTCTCTCTGTCTGGCTCTCTCTCTCTCTCACTCTCTATCTCTCTCTCTCTCTCTCTCTCACACACACTGACAGCAATAACTAACGCACAGACAAACAGACATGCCAGTACACCAAATGAGGGAGAGCCACACACACACACACACACACATACACACACACACACACACACACATACACACGTTACATACATACACACACACTTACATACACACTCTTTCTTCTACTCAACCAGTGAACTTTGGAACTCTCTCCCTCAATCTGTCTTTCCCTCATCCTGTGACTTAGAGGGTTTCAAGTTCCGTGTGTCCAGACATTTTGACTCTAACGTACCTTGAATTTGGCTAGCTCTCTATTACTTTCAAATTTGGAGAGACACTTGTTACAGAAAACGTTGCCTTTTGTCTCCTTCATACGCATAGAAGCACACACACACAAACACATACCACACACATACACACACATACCATACACACACACTCACATACATCACACACACAGACGCATACCACACACACACATACCACATACAAACACCACACACGCCCGCACGCACACACACACGCATCTACCCCCTCTCTCGCCTATCCCCCCCCCCTTCCCCCCACCAACACACACACATACGCATACCACACACACACATACCACATACAACACATACACACATCACACACGCACGCACGCACACACACACGCATCTACCCCCTCTCTCGCCTATCCCCCCCCCCCCCCCCCCAACACACACACATACATCTTCATTTCAATTCCCCCACCCACCCCACCCCACCTCACCCACCCATCCATCCCTGTAGTGTTGAAAAGAATCTCATTACACACCAGCGCCCACCACCCGTACTCCCAATTCTGACCCACCCGGGGATCGAACCTTAGTCTATTTGTTTACACCAGCGAACAAGAACATAACACGACATCCCTTTTTCCAAACAGGGGACATAATGACAGTGGTGAGGGGGTGAGGGATGTCGTGTTGTCTGTCTGTCTGTCTGAGTGTTGTTGTTGTGAGATGGGAGAAGGGGTTTGTGTTTGTGTGTGTGTGTGTGTGTGTGTGTGTGCGGGTGTGTAATAAAAGGGAAGGTGAGACGGGTGAGGGATGTCGTGTTGTCTGTCTGCCAGTCTGTCTGCCTCTCTGAGTGTTTGTGTGTTGTGGGATGGGAGAAGTGCGTGTGTGTGTATCAAAGAGATAGAGACAGAGAGAGAGAGAGTGAGTGTGAATGAGAGTATCAGAGAGAAATGAGGGTGTGTGTATGTGTGTGTGTGTGTGTGTACAAGAAATGTACACAATTAAGCAAGGAAAAATAAATATTTCGAAATCTCTTCAAGCTTTATCACATATAACATCTGTTCTACCTGGAACAAACTTACCTCACACGTTGTAAATAGTTCCTCAGTAGAGCAGTTCAGGAAGATAGTAGATAGTGGATGAATTAGATGGAAGGGAAACACAGGAAAGAGCTTGAATCCTTGAATCCTCTTACGTTTAGGGCTATGCAGAACCCATCTTCAGAGACACTGGATGGGTTCTGTGTATTGGTGCGATTCAGTACCTCTCTTTCCACCTAAATTATCTCGCATGACAGTTTATATACTCCCAGCCTGACTCTAACCACTAAACATGAAAAGACCACAATTTATTTTGAGATACTACCTATTCCTTGAACTAATTGTAACTCCTTCACTCCCTCCCTTCCTTCCTTCCTCCCTCACTGCCTCCATCCCTCCTTCCTTCCCTTCCTCCCTCTTCCCTTTCATCCCTCCCTCCCTCCTCCCCTCCCTCCCTTCCTTCTTTCCTCCCTCCCTTCCTCCCTCCTTCCTTCCCTCCCTCCCTTCTTCCAATCCACCCCCAAACCCCCCTCCCCAGCTCCATCCATCCATCCACTTCAGTACATGTATTAGATTTTTATCGAGCTACCCTCCCGTGCACATACACACACAAACACACACAGACAACCTTCTGCCACATACACGAGTCCACCTACCCTCTCCTTACACATATAACACACACACACACACACACAGTCTCAGCAATAACCAACATCAGAACAGTCATGACAACATACCGTACGAGGCACACACACACACACACACACACACACACACACACACACACACACACACACACACACACAAATTGGGCTTGTCTCCTTTCATGTGTTAGCCTCAGTTCACCTAGCTGTAAATAGGTACCTGGAATAAGTGGATGACGTTGTGACGTCCCATCTGGGGTTGGCAAAAATGGTACAAGGTGAGATGGGTATCATATGGTTCACCTAAGCTGATGGCTACCTAAGCCTTCGGGCAAGACGGTACCGTCTATAGTGAGAATGGTACCATACAGATCCACCCTAAGCCTTCGTTTCCGATGTCGCCAATTGGCTAAAATACAGACTACACACATCCACAGCCATTCCAACGATACATATAACACCTACACATATAGGAGGCGGAAATAACGAGCATGCTCACTCCCGCAATACAACTAGAGTAAGTACAACTAGAGTAAGTACACACACACACACACACACACACAGCCCGTAGCCTAGTAGGTAGAGCTCTCGTCTCACACTCGAGGGGTCGGGGGTTCAATCCCCGGCCGGGCGGAGACAAATTGGGCTTGTCTCCTTTCATGTGTTAGCCTCAGTTAATCTAGCTGTAAATAGGTACCTGGAATAAGTGGACGACGTTGTGATGTCCCATCTGGGGTTGGCAAAAATGGTACAAGGCGAGATGGGTATCATATGGTTCACCTAAGCTGAAGGCTACCTAAGCCTTCGGGCGAGACGGTACCGTCTATAGTGAGAATGGTACCATACAGATCCACCCTAAGCCTTCGTTTCCGATGTCGCCAATTGGCTAAATACAGACTACACACACATCCACAGCCATTCCAATATTACATAAAACACTTAAGATGCATTTCACGCAATACATTCCCAGTTAAGGAGGCGCGATAATAATGAGCTTAGCTCGCATTGCGTGGATTCCCCTTGACGAACAAGTAACTGAGTAACATACACACACACACACACACAGAGCAGTATTCGTGAACCCAGATTAAATTCAGGTGATCACATCAAAGCCTTAGTTAAACACAAATGGCTTATATGTCTTTTGGCTGAGCGAACAAACTGCCTTTGAATATATAAATAACTAAATAAATATATGAAGGCATACATAGATATATATAAATATACGAGTAAATACATACTGTACATGAATATAAGAATAAATAAATACACATATACAGGGTGATTCAGTAACCCTTTTCATAAATTTAATGGCAAATTCGGGAGACAAAAATAAGACTAATTTACTCTATGACCCTTAGGGTGAGTCTTTGATATGATGGAGATATTACACCTTTAAAGTTATCGATAGATAGAAAAGAAAAAAATCTAAGGAGTGAGAATGAAAATGTCGTTGCTAACTGGCAGGGTAGCGTAACCAAGACTTGGTATCAAAATGGCTGCATACGGTAGCTGGATGCAGTTGGTTTCCCAATTTACAAAGGTACATTACTATTTGTACTTTCATCATCATCATTATTATACATACATTATTCATAGTAGTAGTAGCAGTAGTAGTAGCAATAGTAGTTGTTGTTGTTGTAAGGGGAGAAGCGGGCGGAGGAGGGATAAGTGAAGGAGGAGGGATAAGTGGAGAATGGATAAGTGGAGGAAGAGGGGTAAGTGGAGGAGGACGGATAGGTGGATTAGAAGGGATAAGTAGAGGAGGAGGGATAAGTGGAGGAGGAGGGGTAAGTTGAGGAGGGTTTTTCTTGCCGAACTCGAATTTCGAAACTACAGTCGTCAGTATGAATCATTATTTATTAATATTAATTATGATGATGGTGATAAAATGCTAATGTTCTTTTGAGCATTGAGACAACTGCTACCATATGCAACCATGTACATACCACGTGTAGGCAAAGAAACAATCTTTAGATTCATGTACAGATTGATTCAAGATTCTCTTTATCAAGAATAGAGGTGTGTTTATCTAAGTCGGGTCTTGTGAGTTCCTGATGGTGTGGGGATGTGTGGTAGTGGTCCTTGATAGCTCCAGCTTGAAGGTGGAAGGTAACGCGACGTGACAGACGAGTCCTTACCACACATCCCCACACCATCAGGAACTCACCAGACCCGACTTAGAAAAACACACCTCTATTCTTGATAAAGAAATAGACTCACGCCGCCTATTCATTCTTGAAGCTATATATATACAAACATACCAACCTACTTTAAACACACAAGCGGAATACAGCCAGATCCTACCCTCGGCACGCCCTTCCACAGCGAGGCCCCCCATGATGCCCCCAGGAATGCCCCCTCCACACACGCAGATGAACGACGCGGAGGCCCCGCCCACTCCTGCGTCCGGCCAGCCTACCAGAGCTAGTCTTAGGTTAGCCAACCAGCGTGCAGCTAGCACACAATAATCCCTCTCTTGATCTTGTATCGCCTATATAAACTCGACTTATCACCTTCTAACTTCACTTCTCCATGATAACGATGGCTGCGCCCATTGAAACGTCGGAACCATTTGCAAACCTCCTTTACCAACTTTCTGAAAATACCAGAAAAACTATACGAAAAATTGAGAGTATCAATACAAAACCCAATAATGCAAACTGTGCCTATTATTTTAATCTCCCCTGCCTGAAAGAAAATATATATATATATATATATATATATATATATATATATATTTAGGTATTTATTTATTCTTATATTCATGTATGTATATATATATATATATATATATATATATATATATATATATATATATATATATATATATATATATATATATATATATATATATATATATATATATATATATTGGTAAAGCCAGGTAATAAATTTTCTTTAATACATACGAGGTTGAAAGAAATGGCAATTTCTGCGTTGGAAATTTTATTATTCAAAGTAAATAACGGATACTCCAACTCCGACATCTCCAGCACCATCAACCACCATTTTGAAAAATGGTACACCCAAAGCCCTCCCAACATTGACCCCCCCAATGAAATTAAGATCTTCTACCGCAATTACATGTCCTCTGAACACAAAAATGACGAGGCCGTCTTAAAAGAAATAATCTCCAAGCATGTCCACCCAACCAACCCGGAAAACAAAATCAAATTAATAATTTATTACAAATCCCCCAAGACCTCCAACCTCGTTCTCCGCAACAAACCAGCCTCCACCAAGATAAAGAGCCCGATGACCGACGATCACGTCATTTACCAACATACCTGTAATTATGAGGACTGTGGACCTCATTCCTATATTGGTATGACGCTGACTCGTCTTTCGTCGGTTAACTCTTCACCTTCAGGCTGGAGCCATCAAAGACCACTATCTCACCCCTAACCACCCTCACCTCACACGCTACGAGTTAGAGAAACACACCACCATACTCGATAAAGAAAGTGACCCAAGGAGATTACCTATTCTCGAAGCTTTATATATCCAAGCCTTACATCCCAACATCAACAACCAAACTCTGGACCTTCAGATCCTTCCTTCTGCCAAAAGGCACTACCCTGCAGGACCTAACACCCCTCCTCGCCCCCCGGTGCCCTTGACGCAGCCCCCCGCGCTACCTCCTTCAGCTTCGTCTTCTGCAGGCGCCACACAACTTAGGCCACGCCCCTCGACACGCAGCCAATCAGCTTCGACCCCACCTATCAACCACCATCCCGCATCCAGTGCGCATGCGTGAAGCGGTTACCCCCTTTTTCTCCTAGTTTTCCCTTCCACCAATAGCAGACTTTTGCCCCCTGTTTTCCGCCTCCTCTGATCCTCCACCCTCTATATATACCCTTCCTGTTTACCTTTTATATCATTCCTTCCTTACTTGATAATGCTGGTTGTCCTGTGAAACGCGTCGTATATCCTGTATCATCATGTACTTTAATGTAACCCTGTACCACCATGAATTTTGCTCATCTCCTTCATCTACTTCCTGCCACCCAGCGAAAACTCATCAGAGACCTGGAAACTTTGAATAATAAAATTTCCAACGCAGAAATTGCCATTTCTTTCAACCTCGTATGTATTAAAGAATATATATATATATATATATATATATATATATATATATATATATATATATATATATATATATATATATATATATATATATATATATATATATATATATATATATATGAGTATATATCACAAATACACGTGAACCACTATATGTTTCTAATCTCTCAGTGGGGTTCAAACCGCCGACCGTCAGAACGATAGCCGATGCTTTATTCAACTACACCATGGCAGTCTAAAAGACAGTCACCTTTATCCTATTTAAGTTAGGGAGAAGGGAAACCAACTAGGCGAATATATTTCAATATTATTCATACCTAGTTGTAGGATCCATATTCCAGAATACCATGGCATACAAGGATTTCTGAGTGTCCCGACGCAACTCGGGCCGAAATTGATTTAATTTAATTCTAACCCACCAAGCATGAGAGTTACAAATATTGACTATACTGCATATCACAAATACACGTGAGCCACTAAATGTTTCTAATCTCTCAGTGGGGTTCGAACCGCCGACCGTCAGGACGATAGCCGACACTTTGATCAACTACACCACGGCAGTCTAAAAGACACTCAACCCTCTATCCTATTTAAGTTAGGGTTTCCCTCCTTAGTCGTTGAATAAAGAGGCGATGGTTCACTTTTTGGGCGTTTGTTGCGTGTATTCATTATTTTTCTAGTTTCCTCCCTAGACCTTCCATCAAATTTAAAAAGAAAAACATTCATTAGATCCCCCTTCTAGATTAATTTGTACATTTTTGGGTAGAAAAATGTCCCGGCCGAAGGCTGATTCTTCCAACATTACAGGCTCACTATCGTTCGCCAGGGAAAAAATCGACACCTAAATAGCACGAAAGGTCTAAATATTGACGAAGAAATGGGGTGAAAGGTCTTAAAATCGACTAACTAAGGGGGTAAACATCTTAACATCTGAAAACTAATGGGGCTAAACATGAGGGAGAAAGTGGTCCATAAAACCGGCCCATCCCCCCTTAAATGTCGGCCCTCGACTCTATCTCTTTGTCACTAACCCACACGAACACCAATACATGCTCTCTCTCTCTCTTATACAAGCTCTTTCATACTCTCATTCTTACTCTCTCTCTCTCTCTCTCACTTTCACACTTACATACACGCTCATTCATACGCTCTCTCACTCTCACTTTCAAGCTTACATACACGCTCATTCATACGCTCTCTCACTCTCACTTTCAAGCTTACATACATGCTCATTCATACGCTCTCTCTCTCCCTGTCACATACACGCTCATTCATACGCTCTCTCTCTCTCTCTTTAACCCACTAACTCACTTTCCCACTCACCCACACACACGTTCTCTCATACTCTCACTCTCTCGCTCTCTCTTCCTCAGCTATCATATTAGGGTATTAGCATAAATGAATGAATTAGACCGCATACGTGAATAGTCTTATTATTATGAGTTAGTAAATGGTGAATGAATGAATGAGTTAATTGTGATGAATGAATGGATGAATGCATGAGTTAACCATGAATTAATGTATGAATGAGTTAACCATGAATGAATGAGTTAACCATGAATTAATGTATGAATGAGTTAACCATGAATGAATGAATGTATGAATGAGTTAACCGAGAATGAATGAATGAGTTAACCGTGAATGAATGAATGAATGAATGAGTTAACCGTGAATGAATGAATGAATGAGTTAACCATGAATTAATGTATGAATGAGTTAACCATGAATGAATGAATGAATGAATGAGTTAACCGTGAATGAATGAATGAATGAATGAATGAGTTAACCATGAATGAATGAATGAATGAATGAGTTAACCGTAAATGAAAGAATGAATGAATGAGCTAATCGTGAATTAATTAATAAATGAGTTAGTGATGGAATGAATTAATGAGTTAATTGTGAATGAGTTAATGAATGATTAGTGAATGAAAGAATGAATGAATAAAGGAATGAATGAGTGAATTAATGAATGTGGCTGCTTCTGTGAATGGTCATATAATCAGCATCCCATGAATGAGTGAATGAATGAATGAAATAATGAATAGTGACTGAACAAATTAATTAATGAGTTAATTGTGAACGAACGAATGAATGAATTAATTAATGCATTAATGAATTAGGCCGCCTCCTTGAATGGTCATAGTATAAATGAATGAATGCATCGTCAATTAATGAATGAATCGTGAAAAATTGAATGAATGAATCATTCATGAATTAATTAATGAATGAATCGTGAATGAATGCACTAATGAATTAATCGTGAATGAATGAATTGATGAATGAATGAGGCGTCTGTATTGCAGAGCAGGGAACAACGTTTAAGGTCACACTGAATAGCCTAACTGACTCTGTGAACTCTATACTATATGTAATGCTTGATTCTATCAGATTACCACTTCTAAAAAAAAAAAACAGCCATCACCATATTTGCATCTATCAAAGCTCCACCTGACAAAAAAAAAATATAATAACAACCATTAAATATCTAAATAAATATATATAAAATAATATAAAATTATATAAATTATATACCTGGTATATATACAGTATATAATATATATATATATATATATATATATACCGGGTATATATATAGAGTATATATATATATATATATACAGTATATATATATATATATATATATATATATATATATATATATATATATACAGTATATATATATATATATATATATATATATAATATATATGGAAATACAAAATTACATACATAACTATCTATATAATATTTTCGATTGTCTGTGTGTGTGTGTGTGTGTGTGTGTGTGTGTGTCTGTTCTGTATGCATGGCCACATTTTTTAAGCTAGAGCGTTCATACTTGGTATGCATAGTAAGGGGGTCCTGAGGCAGATTTTAGTGAAAAAATAGAATTCCCCAGGGTGAAAGGGACGGAGAAAAAGGGCGCGAAATCGGATAAATCGACGTTTGGGTCAGAAGGAGGCCTCCGATCGAAAAGGTGTATGGAACGAAAGTTGTTTGCAGCCCCCCAAAATGGGGGTACGGATGAGGTCAGATCCAAAATCGGAGGTCATTTAGCGGCCGAAATCGAGGTCGCCGTTTAATGAGGCACAGGGAGGTCGAGGCCGGTGATTATGGTAGTGATTGTGGTAGTAGTGATTGATGATGGTGATTATGGTAGTAGTAGTAGTAGTGGTGGTAGTAGGGATGATGATTATGGTGATTACCCGGGCAACGCCGGGTACCCCTGCTAGTATACAATAAAATAGAATAAATTAGATGAACAGACATGTTAAACAAAATATATAAATAGATGAATGGGTAAACAAATATAATACATAGCAGATTCCCTTGGCACTCAAATTCTCTGTGTCACCCCCCCCCCCCCCCCACCCCTCTCCATCTGTTTCCTTCACAGGCGTTATACCCTGTTCCAAATAAGTAGGCCAATCCTCTTGACCATTAACCTCTATACCTTACAAAAGACTAGAGTAATCGAGCTAATATGTTTACCATTTGGGTAGGGTTAGCTTGGGAATAGGTGTGGAGATTTACAGCCCATTTGCTCCAGCCCTTTTCGAGCTATAGAGGTTTGCGGTCAAAATATTAAGATATCCATTAAGGGGGGTCACCTGCTTATATTAAGATATCCATTAAGGGGGGTCACCTGCTTATATTAAGATATCCATTAAGGGGGGTCACCTGCTTATTAAGATATCCATTAAGGGGGTCACCTGCTTATATTAAGATATCCATTAAGGGGGGTCACCTGCTTATATTAAGATATCCATTAAGGGGGTCACCTGCTTATATTAAGATATCCATTAAGGGGGGTCACCTGCTTATATTAAGATATCCATTAAGGGGGTCACCTGCTTATATTAAGATATCCATTAAGGGGGGTCACCTGCTTATATTAAGATATCCATTAAGGGGGTCACCTGCTTATATTAAGATATCCATTAAGGGGGGTCACCTGCTTATTAAGATATCCATTAAGGGGGTCACCTGCTTATATTAAGATATCCATTAAGGGGGTCACCTGCTTATATTAAGATATCCATTAAGGGGGTCACCTGCTTATATTAAGATATCCATTAAGGGGGGTCACCTGCTTATATTAAGATATCCATTAAGGGGGGTCACCTGCTTATATTAAGATATCCATTAAGGGGGGTCACCTGCTTATATTAAGGGGGGTCACCTGCTTATATTAAGATATCCATTAAGGGGGGTCACCTGCTTATATTAAGATATCCATTAAGGGGGGTCACCTGCTTATATTAAGATAGCCATTAGGGGGGTCACCTGCTTATATTAAGATATCCATTAAGGGGGGTCACCAGCTTATATTAAGATATCCATTAAGGGGGGTCACCTGCTTATATTAAGATATCCATTAAG
>CM064570.1:31486349-31531349 GCA_032716605.1 Paralithodes platypus | reverse complement strand
AAATTATAATTTTTTAAAAATTTGGTGTGGAGGAATGAAGTGTGGTGTGCATGTTTAGTTTAGTGAAGTGGATCCCAGGTTCGAATCCCGGGAGGATCACATGCTTTCATTAATTTCATTGGGAGGTGTTTGACACTGGGAATAAAATAAATATATTAGATCATAAAGTTAACAGGAATAGATTAGAAGATAAATGTATGATTCAGTCATGGGCTTTAAGAAACCCAGCAAGGAATACCATTAAAATGGGTAATTTGTGGACACATGGGGCAATTGACTACTTGCAAGTTTCAAGCTACAAGGAAGTTCGACCTGTAAACATCGATATTAAACTCATATATAGTATTTATGTAGATTTCTGATGGATAACTAGCATGTTAAATTTGGTTTTATGTGTTAATAAATGCACCAAAACCGTATTATAGATAGTTAGTCTGCTAAATATCGATGTCTACAGCTCCAACTTCCTTATACAACGAAACTCTCAAGTGGTCAATTGAGGACAGCTCATTAAAACATCAATTATAAATATTCAGGATTTCAGTCTCTAACAAAATTATGGCTTAACCCTTTGAGTACCAACGATGTATGTTATCTTTTATTCTAGCTATATTTAGACGATATTTTCCAGCTTAGGAAGGCTCTGCGGTGATTAAGATTGTTTGAAGCCTGTGACGTTAACCACTCCGTTAGAACCGCATGGCTTGTCCTATAGTGACTCGCTAGGATCGCCAGGGCAGTGGATGGGGCTACAGTTTATGTATTAGAGTGTGCTTTATTTCATATGAAAGCTCGTGTCATGGGCAGTCCAGATAGGCTCTTTGTTTTCGCCCATGTCAAGGCTTTATATATTTAATTGTAAAGTATATGTTTTATCATTAACTAGTAATGATGGGATCTGGGAGAGAGAGAGAGAGTAGAACAGAGTGAGAGGGAGCGCGAAGTGTTTTTGTCCCGCTCGATGACGTCACGGCTGGCTGCCTCGTGGGGGTTGGTGGAGAGAGGTCCTTACCATGCTGCTAGCTCCCTTGCTAGTGGCTAGAGGACTTGTAACCGCTTTTTTCCCACGCGCCTCGAGCTAGTGCGAGTATATATACAGTTCCTCGCCACTCTCTCCCTCAGATCTGGTTTCTAGAACGCATCCATCTTTTTCCCTTGCTACCTGTCTCCACTCCGCACCTGAGAATCTTTTCCTCTGCCTACCTCTCTTTTTCATATCTTTCACCACCTTTTTATTAATATTATACCCCCTCTGGTTAACTCTGCAAAATCAGCTTCATGCTGGCCAGTTGTATTGTGCGTTAAGGTCTGATATAACCCCTGTATGTTAGTTGTTAAGATAAGTGGATCACGAAGCATTGGTTGGCTTTCATATTGCCGCTTCCTATAATTATTAGTGTTCTGCTGGATTAGATAATGCTAGACTAGGAGTCTGATATTATAAGATATTGTTTCCTATGAGTGCTGGCTTTAGGAAAAAGCTGCACGACATACCTGAGAATTGGAGTTGATTGAGTAAATTCTAGTCTGTGTGCCATTGAGAGTAGAGCATGCACGAATGAGGGCTTTTTGCCTATACCATTCTGCACTGTTCTAAGCTCGTTGTTTGTCTTTGAGGTACGCAAGGAGAATGCTTAATACTTCGGTATTAAGGTTTCTCAAGAGAGCTACCCTTTATTATAACGTAATATTTGACGCACAGACTTGAGATTTGCACTAGGCTATGCGGCATGCCATGCGCACCAGTATCTCGTATCATTGACTCTAGCTAGACTTTATCAGTCACCGTAGACATTAAGTATATTAATCCAATTACTCTTTTTATGCATACCCATTTATGATTACACAAGCATTTCGCAGCCTAGTTTGATGTATGGAGACACAAACGACTTAGGCTCTTTCTGTTGATAGGAATACGGCATTGTCGTGGCGATTATTATTGTTGTAGTGTTTAGGATATTCTTGGCTCCGACGGCATTATATATTCTGCCTTTTTGTGTGCATAGCCTGCACGAGCATTGTTCCGCTGCCTGCCTTTTTGGGTTCCATTTCCGATACGAGCATCTTTATAGCATCTAACATTTAAAGAAGATTCCTTGTTAGTGTTGAAGGACTTTAGTGCACTTTCTTTCACTCCTGACATTTATTGATTAAAGTAACGTAAGCTGTAACTTCTCTTACCACCTTACTTTGCATACCATAACCAAGCACCTTCGGTTATAGGTAGTAATAGGCTGTTTTCACATAACATTAAGCCTAGAGTAGACGCACATTTATTGAGAGTTTGATAGCCTATTATTGCATATAGAACTCTGTAGAGTATTTGTGTTCTTTGTTCACTGGGAATATACATCAGAGGTTGGATCTAGCGCTTTCCGTTGTAGCATTTATGCCATTACTAGTCCAATGAATAAGAGCCCTGGTATATTTGAACCACAGTCGTAACAAATGGCGACCTTACCTAGGATTTGGTGAACCTACATTTATTAGCAGGGAACATTTGTTGTTTTTGGGAATATTTTGCGGGGATCAGCAAGAATATTTTTTTTTTTGCAACATAGTATAGCCCTTGAGTATTTCCGAGAATTTTTGTGTGTATATTGAGGTATAAGAGTTTGGGGTACTTCTTTCTGAATATTGAGGTGAGACATTTTTGTGAGCATCATGTCTTATACCGGATCAGAGGAGAATGAAGACACAGTACGTCATGTCGAAACGGAGGAACAGCAGCATGGTGAAATGGTTAATCAGGTGAACTGTGAGGAGGATGCTAGGATATTTTTGCAATGGCCTGTTACTGCCGAGCGGTTGGAGGGTATGAATCGGTACGGTCTTCAATGCCTGGCCACAGCTATCGGTCATGCGGTTACTAGCAGCATGACCAGGGATAACTTGATAACGTGTGTACTGGGCAGGGTGACTGGTGAGCGAGATGGGTTGAGTGCTCAGAGCCCTTCGGCCATGCTTCCCCTACACTTGACTCCCAGCCATCCCAGTAGTTTGCCGACCCCGGGTACACTTCCGCAGTTGGGTGGTGACTGGCAGGGTGGGTTGCCCCTGGGGGGAACACCGGTAATTTCAAACATTGTAGCACCTTCACCTCCTCAAGGGTTAACTCCAGAATTATTGCTTCAGCTCGAATTAGCTAAGCTTCAGCAGCAACAAAGGGCATGTGAGCTTCAGCAGCAATTATAATTAGCCAAGATAGAAGAGAGAGCCAAGCTAGCAAAAATCCAAGCTGATTTAGAGTCGACTAGGTACTGTGCCGACATGGACGTAGAGAAGTCGCGAGTAGAGGCAACGAGACAGCGACTTGGGGCTGGTAACCGTGTTCATGAGCAGTCTCTCTCGCACTTATTGAAACTGGTTCCGGTGTTTGATGAGAGTGGTGTAACAGAATTTTTCACACGCTTTGAGAAGAAGTGCCAGGAACACCAGTGGCCAGAGAATAAATGGGCAGCACTTGTATCCTCTAGATTAATACGCAAGGGTCTTAAAGCCTACGATGCGTTACCTTTGGAGTTATGTATTGTGTACGAGGATCTCAAGGAGGCTGTCCTGAGGGCTTACGAACTGCAACCAGAAACGTACCGTTTGAAGTTCCGGGGTGTAACTAAGGGAAGAGATAGCACCTTTTTGGAACACGCCCGGGACTTGTCCGATGCTATGGGGAACTGGCTCCGATCTGAGAAGGTAACAACGTTTGATGGAGTTAAGCAGTTGATGATGTTGGAGCAGTTCTTTAAGAGCACGGGCGGTGATCTAACTTTGAACTTAAAGGAGAAAAACCCAAGGATTCTAGTCGAAGCAGCAGAAATGGCTGATCGACGGCTGTCGTTGATTCGGGGTTGTGGGTCCTCAAAGAAGTACGATGTAAGTGCTAAGGACCGTTATCCTCCCCCTCCCCGTAACAATGACACATTTAAACAGAAGAGCAATGAAACTAAAACTGAATCCAAACCTTACACCACACCGTATGTGAAAAGTCAGGGGCCTTTTACATCACAGTATAAGCCGAAACCGAAATTTATGTGTTTTAGTTGCCACCAGGAGGGTCATAAGGCAAATGAGTGCCCTAGTCGACCTCCTCCGGCAGCCGTGTCTTTTGCTCACGGCATTGGAGTGTTCAAGAGGACATCGGAGTTTGTTAGAGGCATTTCTTCCGAGGTAAATACACTGCCAGTGCAGAAGGATCCGGAAGGCTTATTCCCTGTCCGTGATGCCTTTAGTGACCACAGGGGACTCGGTTGTGTGGAGTGGGGGGGTAGAAGACATGAGGTGAGAATTTTGCATGACACTGGAGCATCGCAAACACTGTTGAGAAATTTCACTGGTAAACCTGTCAATACGGCGCGGGTGGTTGTGGTTCAGGGAGTTAATGCGACAAGGTCATACCCGCTTGTAAGAATGAAGGTGGAAGTTGATGGTGTGACTCGGGACCTGGATGTAGAAATTGTGGAGAAGTTACCTGTTGGGGGCGTCGACCTCCTTCTCGGCAACGACTTTCGGGACCTACTTCTGAGGCTCCACCCTTGGTCGTTGCCGAGAAGCCGGCCGACGTGAGTAGGGAGGAGCAGTAGTGGGTTGAGAAGTGTCCGGGGCAGCCTATGGCGTGTGTTGTCACCGGAGATTCTGCATCCAGGGAGTCACATTCTGGTCAACAATCTTTAGATCAGCGGAGGAAGGGTACCGAGAAGGGGTTGAAAGTTGATGCGGTTGAGAGTTTAGTGTCAACGGACCTTCTCGGGGACTCATTATTAGGACCACATTTCGAGTCTGGAGAAGACCCAGTAACTGTTCCTGAAGGGGCAGAGGATGGGCTTAAAAAGACGAAAGAGTTGAAGGAGGACAGTGATGCACAGTCGGGAGATGTAGCAACAAGGTACCCTGACGCGTACCCTATGCGAAATGGGTCGGCGAAGACGGTGGTCCGAAGCTTGCTAGTGTATTTTTCCCGGTATGGTTACCCACAGGGGATTCAGTCAGTCCAGGGACCCAACTTCACTTCTAGCCTCTTTGTTCAAGCAATGCCGCAGCATGAGATTGTTGGGGTTGTGTCATCTGCGTATCATCCGGAGAGCCAGGGTGTGTTAGAGCGATGGCACTCAACCTTAAAATCTATGCTTCGTTGTTATTGCTTTGAGAATGGGAAAGATTGGGATCTTGGCCTGCCATATGTTTTGTTTGCTGCACGGGAGGTACCTGGGGAAAGTTTGGGATTCAGCCCTAATGAGCTCGTCTTTGGACACCGTGTCAGAGGGCCTCTCCATATGGTTAAAGAAATATGGGAGGGTGCAGAAAAACCTTGTTCTATGCTCAAGTATGTCCTCGACAGTCGAGAATGGATGTTGCGCAGTCTGGAGTTGGCTGGCCGTAATTTGACTAGCTCTCAGGCCCTCAGGAAGGACAGGTACGACCTCAAGGTTGAACTCAGGGAGTTTCACGTGGGTCAGGAGGTGTTCATTCTACTGCCCCTTGTAGGTCACCCCTTATCCGCGAAGTACGCTGGTCCTTATAGGGTGGTGGAGGAGCTATCACACCTGGTTTACTTGGTAGCCACTCCAGACAGACGGAAGCGCAATCAGTTATGTCATGTTAATCCCATGAAGGAGTATGGGAGGCACCCCCCTGAGCCTCTCACTGTGCCTATGATGACGTTTAACAGTCAAGGTGGAGAAGGAGAACGGGACAGTCAAGCTCAGGTGGAGGATAACTGGAAGGATAAGAAGTTCAAATGGGCGCCTGAGTGTGAGAAGGTGTTTAGAGAAGTAAAACACCTGTTGTGCACTCACCCGATCCTCAGGGCCCCTGACTTTAGCCTACCTTTCCAACTAGCAACGGAGGCTAGTGGTGTGGGGGCTGGTGCCGTCCTTGTGGAAAAGGACGATGATGGGCTGGAGCATCCTGTTAGTTTCTGCTCGGAGAAGTGCAATTCGGCCCAGGGGAGCTGCTCTGTTGTCGAGGAGGAGCTGCTGGCGGTTGTGCTTGCGCTGGGTCATTTCGAGGTCTATGTTCCAGCCTATGGTCCGGTCGTTGTAGTTTACCCAGATCATCACCCTCTCAAGTTCTTGGACCAGTTTCACAATCGGAATATGAGGCTGACCAGGTGGTCACTAAGGTTATTGGTATATAACCTGGACATACGCCATATTGCCGGTTGTGACAACGTGGTTGCAGATGGTCGTTCAAGGGTATATGATCCTGGGTAGATTGACACACGGCTAGCCTCCTGCTTTAGTTTGAATAGTATTTTGCGCTTGGTGCTTGTTGGCTCGCGGTTGTAGCCCAGCATATTGGGTCGTAAAGCAGGAGTTGAGCGTTTGGTATAGAAGAAAAAACTAGGCTTGCCCCTGTAGTGCAGCCGAAATAAACAAATTATAAACATAAAAATCAAATAAAAACTCTTTCTTTGATAGTTGAATTTTGTTAGTATGTTATAACAGTAATTCTGAGTTGCACTCCTCTCAGAATGCTGGGCTAGAGAAGCTCGCTCTTGAGGAGCATAACTACATATAATTTAACCTATGGTGTTGGGGAGGGTTATAATTTTGAAAAATGTTTTGTTGAAGAACTGTGCCAGATATTTTACTGCCGCTGGGTGATGGGAAGTGGAGATATAGCATGGGTTCTAACCATCAGATTTTTGTGAGCCTTGGGGCCTCTGAGAAAAATCTTGGGGGGGGTGTGACGTTAACCACTCCGTTAGAACCGCATGGCTTGTCCTACAGTGACTCGCTAGGATCGCCAGGGTAGTGGATGGGGCTACAGTTTATGTATTAGAGTGTGCTTTATTTCATATGAAAGCTCGTGTCATGGGCAGTCCAGAAAGGCTCTTTGTTTTCACCCATGTCAAGGCTTTATATATTTAATTGTAAAGTATATGTTTTATCATTAACTAGTAATGATGGGATCTGGGAGAGAAAGAGAGAGTAGAACAGAGTGAGAGGGAGCGCGCAGTGTTTTTGTCCCGCTCGATGACGTCACGGCTGGCTGACTCGTGGGGGTTGGTGGAGAGAGGTCCTTACCATACTGCTAGCTCCCTTGCTAGTGGCTAGAGGACTTGTAACCGCTTTTTTCCCCCGTGCCTCGAGCTAGTGCGAGTATATATACAGTTCCTCGCCATCTCTCCCTCAGATCTGGTTTCTAGAACGCATCCATCTTTTTCCCTTGCTACCTGTCTCCCGCTCCGCACCTGAGAATCTTTTCCTCTGCCTACCTCTCTCTTTTTCATATCTTTCACCACCTTTTTATTAATATTATACCCCCTCTGGTTAACTCTGCAAAATCAGCTTCATGCTGGCCAGTTGTATTGTGCGTTAAGGTCTGATATAACCCATGTATGTTAGTTAAGATAAGTGGATCACGAAGAATTGGTTGGCTTTCATATTGCCGCTTCCTATAATTATTAGTGTTCTGCTGGATTAGATAATGCTAGACTAGGAGTCTGATATTATAAGGTATTGTTTCCTATGAGTGCTGGCTTTAGGAAAAATCTGCACGACATACCTGAGAACTGGAGTTGATTGAGTAAATTCTAGTCTGTGTGCCATTGAGAGTAGAGCATGCACGAATGAGGGCTTTTTGCCTATACCATTCTGCACTGTTCTAAGCTCGTTGTCTGTCTTTGAGGTACGCCAGGAGAACGCTTAATACTTCGGTATTAAGGTTTCTCAAGAGAGCTACCCTTCATTATAACGTAATATTTGACGCACAGACTTGAGATTTGCACTAGGCTATGTGGCATGCCATGCGCACCAGTATCTCGTATCATTGACTCTAGCTAGACTTTATCAGTCACCGTAGACATTAAGTATATTAATCCAATTACTCTTTTTATGCATGCCCATTTATGATTACACAAGCATTTCGCAGCCTAGTTTGATGTATGGAGACACAAACGACTTAGGCTCTTTTTGTTTATAGGAATACGGCATTGTCGTGGCGATTATTATTGTTGTAGTTGTAGTGTTTAGTATATTCTTGGCTCCGACGGCATTATATATTCTGCCTTTTTGTGTGCATAGCCTGCACAAGCATTGTTCCGCTGCCTGCCTTTTTGGGTTCCATTTCCGATACGAGCATCTTTATAGCATCTAACATTTAAAGAAGATACCTTGTTAGTGTTGAAGGACTTTAGTGCACTTTCTTTCATGCAGGAGTGCCTGACATTTATTGATTAAAGTAACGTAAGCTGTAACTTCTCTTACCACCTTACTTTGCATACCATAACCAAGCACCTTCGGTTATAGGTAGAAATAGGCTGTTTTCACATAACATTAAGCCTAGAGTAGACGCACATTTATTGAGAGTTTGATAGCCTATTATTGCATATAGAACTCTGTAGAGTATTTGTGTTCTTTGTTCACTGGGAATATACATCAGAGGTTGGATCTAGCGCTTTCCGTTGTAGCATTTATGCCATTACTAGTCCAATGAATAAGAGCCCTGATATATTTAAACCCCAGTCGTAACAAGCCTAATTATTGCTAAAGGTCCTTCCTAAGCTGCATACAATTGTCTAATAGTTGCCACAATATAATAAAGTTGTCATCGGTACTGTACAGGTTAATGGTGTTGTGTCTTTGAATAGACCCTACCAACAAAATGACACAAGTGGCCGCTTCAGCAGATTGGCGCTGACTTACCGCCTTTGGGCCCTTTAACCCTTGTCTAGTGTTTTTTTTTGGTCTTATTTGGGCATATTCAGGCCCTCCTGAATGATAAATCAAGTATCTGCATGAACAGAAATGTATTCAGCAAAAAACTAGGCGCTAAAAGCTTCAAAATGAGACCAGAACGAGCTACGTAGCACTCGTGGTTCTCATACAGTGATACCAGTAACATGGGAGTTTAGCGTATAGCGGCATATTTTTCCCAGCTATGCTCACTACTGGCTAAACTGCCGGCCTCTCGAGAACACAGGGAACATGAATTAATGGGCGGCGGTAAGCCCTGGGAGTCGGCTGTCTGGCCCGCTGCGCTCCCGGCCATTTGCACTCGATTTTAACCCTTTAAAAGCCTTAATAATACTCCTAACTTGCTGCAAATTGGAGGAGGACTTAAGTCCGCCGCCGCTCTTAAGGGGTTAAATGCCGACACTCTGGCTTTATCAATCACTGAGTAGCCTTCCAAACAGAAAGAATATGCTGTATGTTTACATTTCTATGCCTACCATGCATTCCAACCATTGAATGCAGTTCCGTACTATTAATGTAAGTCATTGATAACCGTGGCCAATGTAGATTAATAGTTCGTCGGGAAGAGAAGGGTGGCTGATTTACGACAATTCAGACTTTTGAGAATGCTGAAACTCTGTATCTGCTTTATATGGACATTTATTTGAATACCAGATGATATGGGTATTGGATACAGGTACATATTATAATATGCCCAACGTATTATTATAGGCAATGCTAACATATTGTAGAGATGTAATTAGTATGGAAATGGATGCCTGATGAACGAGAAGACCCATATCGGCTCTTGGTCGCTTAACCTACTTTACAACTCGAAAACACGGGATCACGCTGTATTTCTGTTCGCCTCAATTAGATACCCTCTTAACCTATACTTGGTTAAACTGATAACCAGAATAATATATAAAATGCGTCCTCAATTACAAATATATCACATGTATTCATTAGTTTCATTGATTGAATTAATTAGGTATGTATGTAAATTATTTGGTGGATTGGTGATAATACAGCAAGACTAAAGTACTCCTCCTCACATGGTTATTTTGTCAGCAGGTGGTGGCGCTACTGGCTGGTGTGGCTTCAAGCTCCGGTGTCGGATTGTTACACGGGGGTCACGGACACGGAGGGATCGGGGGCTTCGGCGGAGGATTTGGACACAGGATTGGAGGCTTTGGACACGGGATTGGAGGCTTTGGTCATGGGAGCCACGGACACGGAGGACACGGACACAGGCGTGGATGACACGGACACGGACATGAGGCGGTCGTCGTTCATGAATCACACGGGCACGGACACGGGGGGCATGGAATCGGACACGGGCATGGCGGACATCATATCGGGGGCCATACGGTTATCCACGTGCACAGACATGGATGACACAGGGTACACGGCTTTGGACATGGAATCGGGCACGGCGATCATGGACACAGGTACGGCCACGGACACGGAGGCTACATGGTCGGCTATGGAAACAACGTACACCACGGCGGCCACTCCCTCTACGGACACAGCCACGATCTAGGCTACGGTCGTGTGCAGGTCTACGAAGCCGGCCATGGACACGGGAATCACGAACACGGGGCAGCCTACGGGTACAAAATGGCGGTAGCACACCCCTATCATGGACACTCGTACCAGCGGAAACATTCCATCATCGCCGGCCATGGGTACGGACACGGGCATGGCGGCTACAGACACTAGTTGAAGAGATTGGGATTGTTATTTAGTCTGTTGCTACTACTGATCATATAATATTAACTCATTCATTATGTTTTCTTTGTTTTTGCGTTATTTTTATATACAGTATGTCAATTCTTCATAGTTCTCTCTCTCACTCATAGACAAGGTTCAGCACTAGTATATGTGAAAACCTTTTCACATACAAGATCTGTTCTACCTGGAACAAACATCCCTCCGAAGTTGTAAACAGCTCTTCAGTAGAGCAGTTCAAGAAGAGAGTAGATAGTATTTTGCACACTCTGTAATGAGTGTAGTGCACTAAACAGTCTTTCTCCTTCCACTTCCAGTATCTCCCCGGAATGGACCTCAAGGTCTCTGATATATTAACTATTCCCTGTAACTCTTTGTAACACTCTCTCCCTCTCAGCAGCAGTACGGATTGGGCAGCTTTCAAGACTCCCATACCATAAACGATACATACCCCACAATCTCTGTATAATGTATAATATATAACATAAAACGCTCCCTCATGTATTATAAAAACTTGAATAAATATCTGATTATAGCGATTTTTATAAGTGCTTTTGCCTTTATAATGTGTCGTCCCACTGTTGGCGTGTTTATTTTGCAAGTTTTACATTATTAGTGTACATATTGGTTATATTTTGGATTACATTGGAAGAGCCGCGGAGGTCGAGTGGAGAGCACACTCATGTGTGAATCTGCATGGCCTGACTTCGATCCCAGCCAAGGCGGACATATTTAGTGGGGGTGGTATAGGTAGCCCCAATGAACTTGACATAATCTTGATCCCTGACCTCTCTGTAACTCAAAAGAGCCTAGAGCCTGGCTGTAATTATCCCTACTTATTTCCTGGTGGACTCATCCCAACTTATAGAAACTTTAGCCCAATTCCTTTCATTCACTTCGAGTTATAAGAAGCTAAAGGGTGTCAAAATTATTGTCAAGTTCGCTGGTGCTACCTATAGTACGTCCTAAGGTGTTTCACATGCTCGCACCCAGTCGGGGAACATTTTTAGCAACGTATGCAGACTAATAACATCCATAACAAATCCACTCCAACAGCTTCCTCTCTCTCCAACAACCCTTTTCCCCTCTCAACATTCTTTGGAAAGTAGCTATGAGGTGCTGTTGTAAAGGGTTATCCCTCAATACCTTCACCTGACCTCCACCTTTAAGGGGAGATGGATCGTTTTTCTAGTCCCCATTCTCCCTCATGTTTATTCCCATTGGTGTTCATATTTTAAGACGTTCGGCCCATTAGTTTGGCGATTTTAAGATTGTACACCCCATTTTGTTGTCAATATTAGGACCTTTCGTGCAATTTAGGAATATTTACTCTTCCAAAAAATTCACAAATTTATCTTGAAGGGGTTTCAAATGGATGTTTTCTTAAGTGTGATGGAGGTCTAGGAAGGAAACTAGAAACATAATCAATATATGAAATAATCAACCAAGATATAAACCCTTCCCCATTAAGCTTGATAAAGGTCTACGAATGAAAACAAAAATAAAAAACATATTGAATATACAGATAAATATATATATATATATATATATATATAACACAAATAAATATACAAATAGGTTCCCATTAAAGATATATTTGTTCTATTCACTATATTTTCCTTACCCACACACACACACACACACAAAACACACACTTAACACACATAAACACACACACACACACACACTCAAATGTGTTCATTCACTCACCGTTCCCCAAATACTCCTCCAGAGCAAAGTCTTTTTGATTCTCTGTCCTCACAACTCAGTGTCCTCAACTTAAATGCTTCTTCTGAAATCACTGTGTTGGGTGATTTTAATGTCCATAATGTTGAATGGTTCACTCATTCAGCCAGGACTGATGATGCTGGTCTTGAATGTGAGCTATTTGCAGACTCATTTAATCTCACTCAACTAGTCAACCAACCCACCCGTGTACCAGATAATCCTAATCATAATTCCCACCTACTGGACTTATTTTTAACAACCAATTCAGAAAATTATGATGTTACAGTGAGGTCCCCGCTTGGATCTTCTGATCACTGTCTGATACAGGCCACCTGTCTATCACCTACCACACCTTCCCACTCTGAACCTGTTTTGGTGACTAAATGGCATTACGATAGGGCAGACTGGGAGGGTCTTCAAGGTTTCTTTATTGATATTCCCTGGACCTCTTTCTTTTCTAATGATGCACACTCCACCTTGAGCCACATACAAGATTTTGTAAAAATTGGAATGGAAACTATTATTCCTCATCAAAAGTACAGTAAATGATCTAATTCACCTAAATGGTTTGACCATAATTGTGCTAGAGTAACTGAACAAAAAGCAATAGCCTACAATGCATACACAAGATCAAAAACACATGAAGCCTCTAATTACTTTAGAAACATCAAAAATCATGCCAAAACTGTATTAAACCTAACTAAATCAAACTTTCTCCACCAGCAGGCAAATAAACTTCTAAATAATCCAAATGATAACAAAATATTTTGGTCTACTCTTAACTCATTCAAATCCAACTTCACTACTGCTTCATCCATTCCACCATTAAAATCTCTGACTGGCAATCTTGTAAGTGACCCACGAGGTTAAGCTATCCTTCTTGCGGATATTTTCTCCACCAACTCAACCTTAGATGAAATAAATCAATTTGCCCCTGTACTTAATTTTGATTCGCCTGAAATTCCCTCACTTAAGATCCACACCAGACATGTCAAAACTATTTTGAAGAATCTCTCAGTAGATAAGGCTCCTGGTCCAGATGAAATTCCTCCAATAGTACTTAGGAATTGCTCCTTGGTGCTCGCTCCTCTATTGGCAAAAAATTTACGTCTGTGTATTCATACCTCATGCTTCCCAGTACCCTGGAAAGAAGCAAACATCCATCCAGTTCCTAAAATAGGTGCCTCTTCAGATCCATCAAACTACAGACCAATAGCTATAACTTCCACTCTTGGTAAAGTCTTTGAAATTATATTAAATAATCACATAATTAAGCATCTTGAGAATAATAAATTAATCAGTGATAGGCAATATGGTTTTAGACGATGTCGATCAACTGCAGACATTCTTTGCCATCTTATGCATCAAATCAACCAAGCTACAGACCAACATGGTGAAACACATACAATAGCACTGGATATATCAAAGGCATTTGATAGAGTCTGGCATCAATCCTTATTGTCGAAGATGTCACACTACGGCCTTGCCTCATTAGTTCCACTAATTTCTTCTTATCTTTATAACAGAAAAATATGTGTAATGGTAGATGGCCTTTATTCTCAATTTCACTCAATAAATGCTGGTGTTCCCCAGGGATCAGTTTTGGCCCCAACTTTGTTCCTCATTCATATCAATGATCTCATATCTACCACTCATAATCCAATACATTCTTACGCAGATGACTCAACACTCCACAGTTCCTTCACATTTACCAATTCTTTCACCCAACCCGATCTTATAAATTCAAAAATAAACACTGCAATTTCTCTGAACCAGGACCTTTCTAGAATTAATGAATGGGGACAAAAGAATCTAGTTTCCTTTAATGGGCAGAAAACCAAGTACATTCAATTTTCTAACTGACAGAATCTCACTGACTCCCATATATTTTTTAATGATGTAAATATTCCCACTTCCCCTAGTATTGACATTCTCGGTGTAACATTAACTACTAACTTGAGCTGGACACATTATGTTAGAAGCATTGCTAAGAATGCCTCTAAAAAAACTGGGACTCCTGTACAGAGTTCGAGAATTCTTCACTGACGAGCAGTTGGCCGTAATATATAAAAGTCATGTGCGTTCTCAGATGGATTACTGTTCACCTCTGTGGAGTGGAAGTGGAGTGGTTGCATTGAGGCAGTTGGACAAAATTCAAAATAAAGCTATTAGATTAATCAATAACCCTGCAATCACACAGGACCTTCCTACATTATCCATACGAAGAAATGTTGCATCCCTTGCATTATTCTACAGATATTTTCACAGCAATTGTTCCGAGGAACTTGCTTCAATTGTGCCGCCTCTCCACATCTTTCCCCGTAGAACTAGGGCAGCTGAGAGCGTCCATGAATTTACACTTTCTCCTCCACAATGCAGTACTTCTGCTTATCAAAATTCATTTATCCCTAGAACTACTACTCTTTGGAATTCACTTCCCTTGAGTTGCTTTCCACAAACTTACAATCTACAAAAGTTTAAATCCAGTTGTTACAAACATTTTATGAATGGAGGATGCCTTTAGGCACATGGACCTATTTGTTTTATCTGTGTTTTCCTTCCTCCGTTCATTGTCTCAAAAAAAAAAAAAAAAAAATATATATATATACAAACACTCACTCACACACACACAATAAACCTCTTATTTATTCAGAAGCTTAACGTGTTGTGGAATTCTAATTTTCTTTTATAATAAGAGATTCTTTTGTTTTAGGTGTGTGCGTGTGTGGAGGAGTGTGTGGTTGTGTATGTGTGTTTTTAAGAGAGAGATTATGCGGCAACAGGCGAATATACTAATTACTTAGTAGCCTAGACGCACGGTCTCTCTCTCTCTCTCTCAACATTCATTAAAAAGGTGTTTTATCTCTCTATAACTATCACATTCTACCACCATTACATCATACTATTTGCTACAGCACCATCACCATCACCAACAACAACAACATCACTGCCAACAACAACAATACTACCACTAATGCTACCACAATCTTCATCACCACCATGATCTGAAGAAGCTATCTGGGAAACGTTGTCAATAAAGTGCTCCTCCTCATATGGTGTTTATTATCATCACACCATTTGCTACACCACCTCTACCACCAACAAAATGAACAGCATCACTACCAACAACAACAACAATAATATTAAGAATACTACTACAATCTCCACCACCACCACCACCATCCTCAAACCAGGACCTCACTCTCTCACCTTCAATATAACAGAAACAAATACAAAAGGTTCATCTCTCTTGAGCCACTTAGTACTACCACAATGTCCACCCACACCACTACCAAAAAAGAAGAAGCTCTCTCTCATGAGAGATTGATGAGAAAGGTTGAGGCACATGGCATAGGAGGGTCGTTGTTGGGATGGATTAGGTCATGGCTAATTGGTAGGAAACAGAGAGTCAGCATAAATGGTACCAAGTCAGAGTGGGGAGCAGTCAAAAGTGGTGTCCCCCAGGGATCGGTATTAGGTCCCCTGTTGTTTCTTATATACATAAATGACCTAGATTTAGGTATAACTAGTAGGATAAGTACATTCGCAGACAATACTAAAATGGGGAGATCAATTGATTCAGATAGCGATATAGAGTGCCTCCAAAGGGATCTAGATACCTTACATGAATGGTCAGTAAATTGGCAGATGAAGTTTAACATTGACAAATGCAAGGTATTAAAGATAGGGAAGATGCAAACAAATGTTAAATATAAACTAGCTAATTTAGAATTAGAAAATTCAGACTACGAGAAAGATCTAGGTGTGTTTGTTAGCAATGATTTGAAGCCTAGAAAGCAGTGTATAAGCGTTCGTAATAAGGCAAACAGGATTCTCGGGTTCATCTCTAGGAGTGTGAGTAACAGAACTGCTGATGTTATCTTAAAACTTTACTTGTCATTAGTGAGACCCCATATGGATTATGCTGTCCAATTTTGGTGTCCTTACTACAGAATGGACATAGATTCATTGGAGAGAATTCAGCGTAGAATGACAAAAATGATCCATAATATTATAAATTTTCCGTATGAAGAAAGGTTGAAGAAATTAGGTTTACATTCGTTAGAGAGACGCAGAGTTAGAGGGGATATGATAGAGGTGTTCAAGTGGGTTAGTGGGATTAACAAAGGGGACATGACAAATGTACTAAAGCTCAGTGATAGCGAAAGAACTCGTACCAATGGTTTCAAATTAGATAAATTTCGTTTCAGAAAAGATATAGGCAAATATTGGTTTGGTAACAGAGTTGTAGATGGGTGGAATAGGCTACCAAGTGATATAGTGGGATCAAGAACGATAGGGAGCTTTAAGAAAAAATTGGATAAGCATATGGACGAGAAGGGTTGGGTGTGAAGTGGGATCAGCCGGGTTGGGCCAATCAGCGCTCTGCAGACCCCCGTAATCCTGCGTTAATCTCTAACCGGTTTGGTAAGATGATCCTCAGGGTATTAGAGTGTTGAGCCTATAATTGGGCTTTGTAATTGGGGTTGTGTGGGACAGGGATCTGCCTTGCTTAGGCCAATCGGCTTTCTGCAGACTCCCATTTTCTTATGTTTATGTTATGTTCTTATAACAACACAACTACTACATCAATACCACCACCAACAACAACACCACCACCACCATCATACTATTTAGTACACCAAGAGTCCCTCCAACAACAACACCACCATACTCTTGTCCACACCACCACTATCATCACCACCACTATCATCACCACTACTACCACAACCACAACTACTACCACCACCACCACCACCATCACCACCACTACCATCATACTATTTACTACACCAAAAGTACCTCCAACAACAACAACAACACCATCATAGTATTTTCTACACCACCTCCATCATCACCACTACCACCACCACCACCACCACCATTATCACCACCAACATCACCACCTCACTCTCTCACCTTCAATATAACACAAGAGAAAACAAGAAAACAGAAAAGAAAGAGAGACCCCATCTGTCCCGCGTCACCCAAGCTGTCTATGAGGAGAGTTGTATCATCCTCCTGCACTCCCTGTCCTACACACACATACACGCAGTCACAGATACATACTCTCTCTCACTCACACACACTGATACACACACACACACACTATATCTCTCTCTCTCTCACACACACACACTTACACACTCGAAATATACCGATTATTATTATTATTATTATTATTACACACCCACACACACACACACACACACACACACACACACACACACAACACACACTCACATACATACTGTTTTCCAGGCCAGCGATAGCGAGCCCGTAACTTAAAATTAATCAGCCCCATTTTTATATCAACAAATTTACATATTTAGCTTGAAGGGGGTCTAGGTAGACAATATTTAGTTAGAAGGAAGTCTGGGAAGGCGTTTTTGTTAGCCTAGGGGACAAACTAAAATACTTTGCTAGAAAATGGTAAGAGCAAGCAATAATCCCCAATAATATACATACACAATATCATAAAAACACACAAAAAGACAAAAGAAAGAGAGAGAGAGAGAGCAGAACATACATATTTAGTTAGTTAAAATAGGACTTCAGAGGCTAACAAACCCATCTGGATTATTAAGACAGCACACTGTAGGTAAAGAATAGCGTCAAGCCTTGAGCCCCATTTCGAGATCTTCAGTCCTTGAGATACAAAATATAGTTAAAATGGTTAGTTAAAATAGGACTCAAGAGACTTTCAACCCTTCTGGATTATTAAGCCAGCACACTGTAAGTCAAGATATCCAGTCCCTTGAGATACAAACACATGCCAAATAAAAGAATGCCTAGTTTGCACAATTGAAGTTTTTTTGTATGTTTTTGTTGTGCTTAAGGATAAATAGAACATGGAAAACGAGGGATCAGTGTTTTTAAGAGTATTAATCCTTTCTGTACTGGCGACGTCCTTTTAATTATATTCGGGCTACTATGAGACGATTTTATTCAGTTTCAAAAGGACCTCCAGCAATTAACACCCGACGAACGATCTCATTTAACTGTTTTTAATACCACAAATACTCCCTAAGTTGCATTAGTCTGAATACAGCTATAATCACGTATATCAGACGTCGCTGGTACAGAAGGGATAAAATAAAAATAAAATACAAAATAAAATAATAAAATCCGGAGTTTACACACTAAGTTTTTATAATTGTGAAGGGTATCAAGAACACAAATACGCGGGAGCATATTTTAAAAAGAATATTAGTTAAATTATCAATATAAACAGTGATCTAACATACCGGGTTTACACCTTTGATTTATATTGTTTATATTGGCAGTTACAAATCCATTTGACATCAATTAGAAAGGTAACTAACTATCAATATACTCAATGTTATTATATGCCTTTGTAATTCCTTTTGTATAACCTTGATATGTACAGTATTGTCTATATTGTTAGCAATAAACCCATGTAATATTTATTAGAGAGGTATATCATTATCAATAATTTCAATGATCTTATATACCTTTTTTATGCCATTTTTATATCGTATATATTCTTAGTTTAAACCCATCTTATGCAAGGATAGAAAGGTAAATCACTATCAATGTATGCAATGATCATAAATACGTTTTGCATATGCTTTATATAAGCTTATCAATATACCTAATGATCTTATAATTATACCTCTTACACTCAATTTATACCCTAATTAATATTTTATATAATGGTAGCAATAAAACCATTTTACACTATTTAGAAAGGTAAATCACTATCAATATACCTAATGATCTTATATATCTTTTTCATGCCATTTTTACTCATTAATTATATCGTATATGTTCGTAGTTATAAACCCATGTTATACAAGGATAGAAAGGTAAATCACCAACAATACACCCAATGATCTTATACAGTATACTTTTTACACGCATGATTTTATATCGTTGGTATTGGTATATACACGATATATACACGATATTATTGTAACTGGATAGGGAAATAACTACCAATATACCCATTGATCTTATATACCTTTTTCATGTTATTGATATACTCATGAATCATATTGTGTATATTGGTAGTAGTAAACCCATATATTACAAGGATAGAAAGGTAAATCACTATCAATATACCCAAATATCTTATATACCTTTTAACACTCAATTATACCCGTAATTAATATTTTATATATTGGTAGTAATTAAACCATGTATACTATTTAGAAAGGTAAATCACTATCAATATACCAAATTATCTTATATTATAATGTAAAACTTGCAAAATAAACAAGCCAAAACTGGGACGACACAAGATAAACGTAAAGGAACTAATCAAAATCGCTATGTGGAAATAGCGGTTAATAAAATCAAAATTGAAACAAAAGAACACAATCCACCACATAGGGTGTAATCACTACATCTATCTATCCATTGCCTGATGCCATGATCCCCGAAGGTGTGGCCACGATCGAACCGCCCCCATGCACCTCTGTCCCCAGTCAGTCAACGCTCCTCCTCCCAATCAGCACCGCCTTCATCCATATACTTCCTCACTCCATCCTTCCACCTCTCTTTCGGTTTACCTCTCCCTCTCTGTCCTTCCACCTCGCTCTTGTACACCTTCTTAGTCATTTTCTCGCTTCCCATACGTTCCATATGGCCGAGCCATCTCAATGTTTTCCTTTTCACACTTTCCAGCACATCTACCTCCACACCACACCTCCTTCTTACTTCCTCATTACTCTGTCTATCCCTCCATGTAACTCTGCACGCACTTGCACCCTCTCCTGCACTACATCACTACATGCGCAAGTTAATTTGGTTCCCAGGCAAACTAATTGCACACATAACAATGCACTATCGTCATGTTCAAGGAATTAGTCAGTTTGGAGAGGACGTTCTGGTAAATTTTACAAAATTCTGCGTTAATAAAGAAACTACAAATTGTATCAAATTTTATAATAAGTTAATTTGCAATTTGACAAGATATCTATTATTATACAAAAAACATACAACACTCACTAACGATTGTGCTATCGGGTAGGTACCTGTAAGCATAGCATGCCTCAAGTGACCCCTACCAATTAATACCCTACAAATAAACTAAGTCAAGCGCAAACACGAGCAATTGATACTAGCGACAATTAATAGATACAATATAATAAATACAAATACAAATAATAAAATAATTGCAAAATATGAAGGAGCAACAACAGATGTAAACAAAGAGTACTCCTTTAACAAAAACAATACATTATAAACATCAATAATAACAATAGAAAACAATATATATAAACAAATAATACATAAGAACATAAGAACATAAGAAAATAGGAGTCTGCAGAAAGCCGATTGGCCTAAGCAAGGCAGATCCCTGTCCCACACAGCCCCAATTACAAAGCCCAATTATAGGCTCAACACTCTAATACCCTGAGGATCATCTTACCAAAACGGTTAGAGATTAACGCAGGATTACGGGGGTCTGCAGGGCGCTCATTGGCCCAACCCGGCTGATCCCCCTTCACACCCATCCCTTCTCGTCCATATGCTTATCCAATTTTATCTTAAAGCTCCCTACCGTTTTTAATCCCACTATAGCACTTGGTAGTCCATTCCACAACTCTACAACTCTGTTACCAAACCAATATTTGCCTATATCTTTTCTGAAACGAAATTAATCTAATTTGAAACCATTGGTATGAGTTCTTTCGCTATCACTGAGCTTTAGTACATTTGTCATGTCCCCTTTGTTAATCCCACTAACCCACTTGAACACCTCTATCATATCCCCTCTAACTCTGCGTCTCTCTAACGAATGTAAGCCTAATTTCTTCAACCTTTCTTTATACGGAAGATTTCTAATATTATGGATAATTCTTGTCATTCTACGTTGTACTCTCTCCAATGAATCTATGTCCATTCATTGGACAAAAAGAAAGACAAAGAGTACAAGTAAGGACAAAAAGTAAGCAGAGGATATACAATTAACTTCAAGTTAAAAATGCTTGATTAATATTATTGATGTACAATTTTAGAATACAGTCACAATAATTGACCTTAAAAAGTTAAATTTATGTAACACTTGCCTTAACACCTCTGTCTACTAAGAGTCTGTATAGTAACCTAGCTCTAGCCCAAAAGTCAACTACTTTAGGGCAAATTTTACAAAATCTTATCAGCTGGGAATAAAAACAATTATAAGTTATAATATCGATATTACCACTAGGGAAAGGAAAGTGTATTAAGTTAAAATTAAAATCGTCAGCTTTGTGGTATATGGTGAGTGTGCACTGTTCATTAACAATCTGTATATTTATGTCAAGACAATTTTCAACTTAATCATTTTCGTTACCTTGTGTGAGGGGGAAGGAATTTGGATAAATTAGTTTAGCGATTTAACATATTGCAAACAAGAATATCATCAATATATCTACTATTATTACTTAACAATTTAGCAAGTACTATTTTTTCTGGGAGGTTATCTTGCTTACTACTGTTAACTACGTCTTTCATCAATTTAAATTCTAAAGCAAGCAAGAATAAATCTGCAATTAAAGGGCTAGCATTTCCACCCATAGGAATTCCTAATATTTGTTTGAAAATGTAGGGCCCGAATCTAACATATGTATTGAAAAGGAGGAATACCTTTTTCATGCTATCTATGTACCTAAATGATCTTATATACCTTTGTCATGTTATTTATACTGTATACTCATGAATTATTATAATGTATGTTTTTGTAGTTATAAACTCATCTTATTCTATTTCTATTAATTTTACTCCAACAACAAACACCTTCCCAGTGTAAGAAAGAATGTGATCCACCGGGTTTCGAACCTGGGTTACCACACACAGATGTTAAACACTAATACCTATTCAAAGGTAAATCACTATCATTATACCCAATGATTTGATATACAGTACCTTTGACATCTATCTATCTATCTATTGCCTGACGCCGTGATCCCCGAAGAGGTGGCCACGAACGAACCGCCCCCATGCACCTCTGTCCCCAGTCAGTCGACGCCCCTCCCCCCAACCAGCACCGCCTTCGTTCATGTACATCCTCACTCTATCCTTCCACCTCTCATTCGGTCTACCTCTCCCTCTCTGTCCCTCCACCTCGCTCTCGTACACCCTCTTAGTCATTCTCTCACTTTCCATACGTTCCATATGGCCGAACCATCTCAAGTTGTTCCTTTTCACACTTTCCAGCACATCTACCTCCACACCACACCTCCTTCTTACTTCCTCATTAGTCTGTCTATCCCTCCATGTACCTCCGCACGCACTCCTTAAGTAATTCATTTCCACTGCTCTCACTCTTGGTCTGAGTCTCTCAACCAACGTCCATGCTTCGCTTCCGTAAGTCAGTGTCGGGATTACCACACTGTCATGCAAGGACTTTTTCACTTCCATACTGACCACCCTATTTCTTGTTACTGCTTTTAGCGTTCCTACAACCCTCTTCCCCTGGTGTACCCTCTCCCGGTATATCCTCTTTTGTATTAATGGTTGGGCGACTATATACAAGTACAATATTCATGTCGGTATATATGTTGCATATTTTTACGCATAAAAGTTCTGAATTATTTGAAGGAATAGGTATTTTTATTGAACTAATAGATTCTTTGACGTATAGCAAAACACCTCCTCCTCTCTTTGATAACCTATCTTTATGGTATATTTTTTACGAGTTAATTTGATATTCGTGCATAAATTTGATGTTATTGTAGGGGGGAGGGGGAGGATGAGCAGCTGGGGGTGTAGGAGGGAGGACTGGTCGGGTTCGGGGAAGTGAAGGGGGGGGTGGGGAGTAGGGGTCGGAGCGGGGAAGCTATGGTGGGAGGAGGGAGTTGAGAAGGGGGCAGGTATGTGGGTGTGGAGTAAATGTGTCGTGCTATGAGTGGAGAGAGGGGGAAAGGGAAGGGAGATGATAGGATCTGGGCGGGAGAGGGTAGGTTTTGAGGGTTTTAGTTTGGGGGGGGGGGAGGGGGGACTACAATGATTATCCTTCCTCTCATGGTATTTGAACAGTTCCTCGTGTATTTGGTATGAATACCACGAGATACCAAGATATGAAGGATGGATGCCGTCTTTGAACAGGGCATTTTTGCTTTGCATATCGTGGTAGTGGTTTAAGAAGGAGACGCAATCCACAGACTCTGGTTCTTCCATATTATCACTGAGTCTGCTGAATGTGTTGGCAAGGGGTAAAATATCCCTTCAGGGCTTTTTTTATTCCTGACTACTTGGAACGTTGATCCAGTGTCAGGGATGGGGTTTGAATTGGAGGCTAGCTGCTCTTTTAGGAGGCTGTTTTCAAACTTTAAGCTCAGTTACCTAATTTGTGTATGCCTCTAGCATGAGATCCAGAAGCTGAAACTTCTCATCAGTTAGGCATTTGAAACATTTGTCATCAGGAAAACCATGCCTATTTATCCATACCGGGTAGAATGTTTCACCACAGCAGAGGGGTTTGAATATCTTAGGAGCCATACCTTAGGACACATACACAATATCTTAGGAGCCATACCTTAGGACACATACACAATATCTTAGGAGCCATACCTTAGGACACATACACAATATCTTAGGAGCCATACCTTAGGACACATACACAATCTTTAGGAGCCATACCTTAGGACACATACACAATATCTTAGGAGCCATACCTAGGACAACATACCACAATATCTTAGGAGCCATACCTTAGGACACATACACAATATCTTAGGAGCCATACCTTAGGACACATACACAATATCTTAGGAGCCATACCTTAGGACACATACACAATATCTTAGGAGCCATACCTTAGGACACATACACAATATATAATGGGAATGGTAAAAGTATACAACATTTTAGGGGTTTGACTTATCTGTTTGTGCGTGGTCCAGGGTGGCTGAGGCTGAGGGTGGGGATTCACTTGGGGGCCCTTCTGAGGTCACGGCTAAGGAAGTGAGGAGGACACGTCCTGCTTAGGCGATCACTGAACAACGAAATGTAGAGATAGCATATCAGAGAGAGAGAGAGAGAGAGAGCGAGATCGAGCGAGAGAGAGAACTAGATACAGAAATAAGAAAATAAAGCCCTAGGTTACACACTCAGTTTTTATAATTATCATGGATATCAAGAACACAGAAAACGCAGGGCAGTATTTTTATGAGTATTAGGCAAACAAATGGTGGGGGACACGTTTATGTTATGGTGGGGGACACGTTTATGTTATGTTGGTTATTTATTTATATTAATCTATGAACAGAAATGTACAGGGAGGCGTTTTTAGAGCATAGGTAAACAAAGAAGTGGTGGCGAACAAGTGTACAGTATAATGACAACATATCTGCCACACTTCAGAGAGAGAGAGAGAGAGAGAATCTCACTACGTAAACAATGAACAAAATAATATACATACGCACATAAACTCTCTCTCTCTCTCTCGCACACATTCATCTCTTTTTCGCTTACATACACTATATCTCTGGCAAACACAAATACACACAGACACACACACACCTTAAACCACTGAGCCCCAGCTAGTTTAGAATAAATGTACCACCAGGGACCAGCAGGTTTTGAAAACAAATGTTTTTCCAGAAACAATTGGGAATGGGTTAGGAATGAAGGAAACCCCACAAAAAACCGATCCCCTAGGTCATTAAGGTGTCCTACGCGCCCGAAAGTCGAATTTACAAGAGGGGAAAATTGAAGGCAAAAACACCTAAAAAAAGGTTTTTGCGCGCTCACGTGCACGCGGTTGGACTTTGAGAGTTTTCAACCATCGCGTGCGTGGGATACTTACACAGTTCCCATACAAATCTGAGCCCTCTAGGTGCCATAGGACCGGAGTAATTAACAGCGACGACATGTCGTCGCTGGGGTTTAGCGTTACACACATTGCCGACGAAATCAAGAAGAAAAACTGTCTTAGATGCGAAAAATCAAAATTATTCAACTCCCCAGATTTCAGGACAAAAGAAAACGAGATCTGCGTCTTTAGACCGGGTGGGTAGGCAAGAGGAAAATAGTAAAGAGTGAAACAGAAAGTGGAGAGAAAAAATAAACTTGTTATCCCCAGATCTTTAATCAACTGAGCCCCAGGCAATATATATATAAATGTACACTCCAGGACCGGCAGGTTGTCAAACAAATTTTGCTTCCAGAGAGCACCTGGAATGGGTTAGAAATGAAGGAAAAACCACACAAAAAACGATCCCCTAGGTCATTAAGGGGTCCTACGGGGCGACCGAAAGTCGGCATTAACATGGTGAAATAGGTAGGCAAAAACATGCAAAAACACATTTTTGCACGCTCATGCGCGCGCAGCTGGACTTTGAGGAATTTCAACCATAAGCATTGTTGTGTGGGATACTTGTGCAGTTCCCATACAAATCTGAGCTCTCTAGGTGCCATAGGAGCGGAGTAATTAACCGCGATGCACATTGCCGGCGCATCACGTGCGTCGCTGGGGTCCAGTGGGTTAGGGGAGGTTTTAGTATTATATTTGTATTTATTCCATCATTTAATTATTGTATGTATTAATTTATTTATGTATTTATGTACCGATATATACAATATATTATTGATTGTATTATTATTTTATAAACTTGTTATCCCCAGATCTTTAACCCCTTCTTTACCAGTGACGCATTTTTAATTTTATTTTAATTATATTTCGAAAACAAATTGTTTGCAGTATAAGAAATATCCATGCTAGTAGAAAGGGTTAAGGGAGGGCATAGGGCCTTTTTGGATTCCTTTCTCCCTCATGTTTAGCAGTATTGCTTTTGGTATTCTAAGACTTTCGCCCCATTAGTTTAACGATTTTAATATCTTTCGTCTAATTTTTTTCAATTTTTAGACCTTTCGTGCCATTTAGGTGTCGAGTTTTTCCTAGCGATTAATAGCGACCCTGAACTTTAAGAGGACCCAGCCCTTGGCTGAGACATTTTTCTGCCGAAAAATGTACAAATTTATCTTAAAAGGAGGTCTAGGGAGTGTTATGTTAAGCTTGATGGAGGTCTAGGGAACAACCTAAAAACCTCCCCTTAACCCCTTCTGTACTGATGACGTCTCTTTTACTTTCTTCTAGCTATATTTCGATGATTTTGCGCAGCTTAAGAAATATATGTTGTAGTAGAAGGTTCATTGAGATAGTTCGAAGCCTGTTAATTGCTGGAGGCCCCTTTTAAACTTTATAAAATCGTCTAATATTTGCCAGTATAAAGTTAAAAGGACGGTACCGGTACTGGAAGGGTTAACTCTATTTGATTCGTATCTCTTCTGTTTCACTCCTTGAGTTTTGAGATATTATGATGTTTGATCACATTAGTTTATAATAAGACGCCTTTCCCAAATCAGGTGTCGATTATTATCTGGGTGAGCTATAGCGAGCCTCTAACTTAATATTTTTTGTTTTACCTTTTTAAACCCCGTGTTTTGCTTTATAAACGACTAAGCGTCATAGAAATACCAGGTAAAATACGGTCGTAGTATATATACAGTATATATATATATATATATATATATATATATATATATATATATATAAGAACATATGAAAATGGGAGTCTGCAGAAAGCCGATCGGCCCACACAAGGCAGATCCCAACTCACCAATACCCTGGGGACCGACCCCACAAAAACGTAACAAGATTACGGGGATCTACTGAACGCCAATTGGCCCACACCCGGCAGATCCCCCCTCATACCCAACCCCTCTCGTCCATATTTTTATCTTAAAGCTCCCTATCGTTCTCGATCCTACCATGTCACTCGGTAGCCTACTCCACCTATCTATAACTCTTGTTACCAAACCAATATTTGCCTACGTCTTTTCTGAAACTAAATTTATCTAAATTAAAACCATTATTTCGACTTCTTTCGCTATCACTGAGCTTTAGTAAATCATTTTTCATGTCCCCTTTATTAATCCCACTAACTCACTTTAACACCTCTACCATATCCCCTCTAACTCTGCGTATATATATATATAATATATATATATATTATATATTTATATATATATATATATATATATATATATATAGAGGTATATATATATATATATATATATATATATATAATGTATATATATATATATATATATATATATATATATACAGGTATATCACCTATAAACAAACACACACACACTACCCCTGAAATCACGAAAATCTGCCTTGGAAGGGAAAAATTGAAATTACCCAACTCCTCAGATAAAGTAAAACGGGATCTGCAGCTTTAAGGCGGTGTCACACGAGCCCTTTTTGAGCAATTTTTACGGGCAATTATGATCGGGAAGCTTAACAAAATTACACCTTATCAGAATTCAGCCGCCTAACTTAATCTACCTTTAGTCTATAGTCTATTCGCTGTAAGTAGGCGATACATTATGACCCCTAACCTCTGTAACTCATGAACGACTAGAGTAATAGAGCTAATATTTCTACCATTTGGGAAGTCAGTGATGGAATAGATGTGGAAAATTACAGCCAATTTGCTATAGCCCTCTTTAAGTTACAGAGGATAGAGGTCATGATTTCTCGCCTACCCTACTTACAGTGAATAGACTATAATTTTTTTATTTTGTTTTTTTTATTTTTTTAAGAGACAATTAACGGAGGAAGGAAAAACACAGATAAAGCAAAAAGGTCCATGTGCCTAAAGGCATCCTCCATTCATAAAATATTTGTAACATCTGGATTTAAACTTTTGTAGATTGTAAGTTTGTGGAAAGCAACTCGAGGGAAGTGAATTCCAAAGAGTAGTAGTTCTAGGGATAAATGAATTTTGATAAGCAGAAGTTCTGCATTGTGGAGGAGAAAGTGTAAATTCATGGGCGCTCTCAGCTGCCCTAGTTCTACGGGGAAAGATGTGGAGAGGCGGCACAATTGAAGCAAGTTCCTCGGAACAATTGCTGTGAAAATATCTGTAGAATAATGCAAGGGATGCAACGTTTCTTCGTATGGATAATGTAGGAAGGTCCTGTGTGATTGCAGGGTTATTGATTAATCTAATAGCCTTATTTTGAATTTTGTCCAACTGCCTCAATGCAACCACTCCACTTCCACTCCACAGAGGTGAACAGTAATCCATCTGAGAACGCACATGACTTTTATATATTACGGCCAACTGCTCGTCAGTGAAGAATTCTCGAACTCTGTACAGGAGTCCCAGTTTTTTAGAGGCATTCTTAGCAATGCCTCTAACATAATGTGTCCAGCTCAAGTTAGTAGTTAATGTTACACCGAGAATGTCAATACTAGGGGAAGTGGGAATATTTACATCATTAACAAATATATGGGAGTCAGTGAGATTCTGTCGGTTAGAAAATGTAATGTACTGTACTTGGTTTTGTGTACCGATACCAGTGAGCACAAGTACCGAAATAATGCAAGAACAAACCTGCTCATGCAAAATTGACGAAAAAAGAGCTCATGTTTAGCGCCATTGCTGTTGTGATTTTAAAACCTTCGGCCCATTAGTTTGGCGATGTTAAAACCTTTCACCCCATTTTTTTGTCAATATTAAGACTGGTTGTACATTTAGGTGTCGATTTTTCGTGGAGAGCGAAAGCGTGACTGTAATTTAAAAGGAACCGGCCTTCGGCCGGGATATTTTTCTACCGAAAATATACAAATTTTTCTTGAAAGGGGGTGGAGGGGGTGTATTTTTAATCTTGATGGAGGTTTAGCGAATAAATTAAACACCTCTACTTAGAAAACGGGATCTGCAGCTTTAGACCTGGTTGGTAGGTAGGGGAAAATGATAAAGAGTGAAACAGAAAACGAAGAGAAAACATAAACTTGTTATCTCTTGATCTTTTAGGGAGGTTGTTAGTATTTATTTGCATATTTTATATTATTTTATTATTCGTTTTATTTTATTATTTTATATATTTAAGTACCGATATATAAATATTATCTATTATATTATTATTGCATATTATCTATTATATTTGTTCAGAACATATTTTTATATTAGTTTACCCCTACACCTCCGTCAATCTTAAAAAATACCCCAGATAAATGTGTACATTTTTCGGTAGAAAATGTTCCGGTCCTCCTAAATTACAGGCTCGCTATAGCTCGCCACGAAAAAATCGACACCTAAGTGGAACGGAAGGTCTTAACATTGACAAAAATGGGGTAAAATATCGTGAAATTGCAAAACTAATGGGGCAAACGTCTTCATATCTCAAACTAGCTCTAGTAGTGAATGAGGAGAGCTCTCTGGTTTTCAAGACGAGGGTTAACGCCTTCTTAGTTAGCTAGTTATATCTTCCTGGTTATTTGTGCCCCCCACTGAGACCCTTCGGGGTATATACAGTAGTCTTCCTGGTTATTTGTGCCTCCACTGAGACCCTTCGGGGAATATACAGTAGTCACTGAGACCCTTCGGGGAATATACAGTAGTCTTCCTGGTTATTTGTGCCCCCACTGAGACCCTTCGGGGTATATACAGTAGTCTTCCTGGTTATTTGTGCCCCCACTGAGACCCTTCGGGGTATATACAGTAGTCTTCCTGGTTATTTGTGCCTCCACTGAGACCCTTCGGGGAATATACAGTAGTCTTCCTGGTTATTTGTGCCCCCACTGAGACCCTTCGGGGTATATACAGTAGTCTTCCTGGTTATTTGTGCCCCCACTGAGACCCTTCGGGGTATATACAGTAGTCTCCCTGGTTATTTGTGCCTCCACTGAGACCCTTCGGGGTATATACAGTAGTCTCCCTGGTTATTTGTGCCTCCACTGAGACCCTTCGGGGTATATACAGTAGTCTTCCTGGTTATTTGTGCCCCCACTGAGACCCTTCGGGGTATATACAGTAGTCTTCCTGGTTATTTGTGCCTCCACTGAGACCCTTCGGGGTATATACAGTAGTCTTACTGGTTATTTGTGCCCCCACTGAGACCCTTCGGGGTATATACAGTAGTCTTCCTGGTTATTTGTGCCTCCACTGAGACCCTTCGGGGTATATACAGTAGTCTTCCTGGTTATTTGTGCCTCCACTGAGACCCTTCGGGGAATATACAGTAGTCTTCCTGGTTATTTGTGCCTCCACTGAGACCCTTCGGGGTATATACAGTAGTCTTCCTGGTTATTTGTGCCCCCACTGAGACCCTTCGGGGTATATACAGTAGTCTTCCTGGTTATTTGTGCCCCCACTGAGACCCTTCGGGGTATATACAGTAGTCTCCCCACGTCTCTTCGGTGGGGATCACATGTAGTATCTGATAATAATAATAATAATAACTGATAAGGCTAAACATGAGGGAGATGGGATCCAGAAAAAAAAAATAAGTGAAAACCTCCCCTTAACGTTTTCTGCACCGGCGACGTAATTTCAATTCTATTCTAGCTATATTTCGACCATTTTGTGCAGCATAAGAAATATCTGTGGTAGTAGATATAGTTAAGTGAGATAGTTTGAAGCCTGGTAATTAATTGCTGGAGGCCCCTTTTAAGCTGAATAACAATCGTCTAATAAAATAAAGTTTAAAGGACGGTATCGGTAATGGAAGTGCTAACCTTATTTGTACCGAGGTGGGTCTTTTTGGGATCTCCTCTGTTGCACTCCATGAGTTTGGAGATATTTACTGTAGATGTTTGATCACATCTGTTTGGCGATAATAAGACGCCTTACCCCATGTAGGTGTCGATTATTTTCTGAGCAAGCGAGCGTAAGCGAGCCTCTAATTGAAATTGCCCTTGGACCTGATATTGGTTTTTGTTTTTTACCTTCTTAAACCCCGTTTTTGCTTTTTAGACGACTAAGCGTCATCGAGTTGGCAGGTAAAATACGGTCGTAGTGTAATATATATATATATATATACAGTATACTGTATATACTGTATGTATGTATGTCTCACACACACACCTACACACACACACGGACCCCTGACATCACGAAAATCTGTCTAGGAAGAGAAAAATATTTATTCTCCAACTCCCTCGATATCAGGATAAAAGCAAACGAGATCTGGGGCTTTAGACCGGGTGGGTAGGCAAAGAAAAATGGAATAAAGAGTGCAACAGAAAATGGAGAAATTACCTAGATATCCTTAACACTACATTTATGTCTTCCTGCAGCTGGCCTGTGTCCTCTTGTGTGTTTACTATCTTGCTTAGTGTTGTGTCATCCGCAAAAGACAACACCGTACTGTGTCTTGTGTTGGTATCTATGTCGCAAATTAGAATGAGGAACAGAAGGGGCGCTAGCACTGTTCCTTGGGGCACTGAGCTTTTGACATCCGAAGGTTCAGATGTGACTTGTGTTACGACCGACACTACGAAATAAACAAGGGCACTTAATATTGGACTAGATGATAGGCTATATCTGTAACAACGGTACGCTAATTCCAAACCCTCGAACTATTACGCCGGTGAACAAAACACTTAAACCCTCCAGAGTTAATCTACTGGATAACGGGGTATCAATTAACTGGGTTTTAGTGCACTTCTACAAAGGCTTTCCAGTGACGGCAAAGCCTACTCACAACAGGAGTACTTTACGTTAATAAAATGCTCTTAAGTAATAACAATGCTTGAATAAACTATAACAAGATTTAATAAAGGAGTATATGCTTACATTAACTTTAGTGTGAGTCTGTACTCAACACTAAACTATTCAATGCTCTATGAACACACTGAAAGTCTAGTCCTACAGCAAACAGATATGGAATCTTCTGAAAACGTCTGATGCTCTAAGATGCTCGTTAATATAGAACAGAAATAATGCAGGGGCAGGACACCAAAGCGTGTATCTTAAATACACCAATAAGTAGGATACATATATATAACAAGGGAGTGAAACAACTCTGTGACAGCACTAATAATAGCCACTCAAAACAGTACTTCCTTAGCCAAAGTAACAACCATAGTGGGTTGTGCACCAAGCATCAACCTAGGCTAAAATAATACGTGAATTCCTAAAGCATACACAGTTAAAGTTAATAAACACAATGCTGTCTTTATTACTAATAAAGTCTAGCAGCGGCAAAAAAAGGTACCAGGAAGCTAGGCAGAGCGCAAGCATGCTCGTAGCCTACTGTCTCCCCTTGAACAAATTTCCCTTATGGTTCGTTAAGTGACTAGGAGGCTCTCTTGGTAAGTCCAGATCTCAAGAATCTGGTCTTACCCTGGCGCTCCACAAAGGTCAACAAAATTAGGTAGCACGCATACAAGTAAGTGTATGCAAAAGCCCTTCGCTTGTATACTGCTACACTCGCACAGGAAAAATATGCACAAGGGTTACAGGCACCTAGCTCCGTCGAAGTTGTACAGGCTCTGACTTGCCATGTACATAACTCAGACAACGACTAAAGATACCCTCCACTGTCTAGCATTAAATAGTAACAAAGAACAACTCAATAATTAGAAGCACCCAATGATAATATGACTCATGTGACTATGACTAATAATCCCTAAAGCTAGTGCAAAACATATATGTGAGAACTGGTGCTGGTAATACGACTGGCCGACTATGGAAGTCATATGCAGAACCAGAAGGGATAAGTAATTGAATAAAGATGAGAAGTAATGGAAAAGAAGAAGTTCAGAGAGAGAAACAGTAGTACAGGGGGTTAGATTGGGGACAGATTGCAAGGGATGTCTAGGACCAAGCACACCATGCCAAGCTCTAAAGGAGACACGCGGCGGGAGCCCCCCAGCACCAACACTAGGACAGCGGCACCCAATCACAGACCACTACGTCATGAAAAGCAAGCGTCCTAGGACGCGCCAGGCCCGCCAGCCAATCAAGAGCGTGGGAAACCCCGCACAAGCAGGGAAGGCACACGTACATACACATGCACAAAATACAACCTCGCTGCCTCCACCGCTCTCTCTCTCCTTAACTTCACACTACACATCTTATACTCTATCACTGATATAAAATACTTCCATGTGTCACAGACAAGAATAAAGACCACCACTGATCTGGCTGTGACTACATGAATACTAAGAAAGAAAGAACATCATTCTACGATTATTGTAGCCCCTTTCACTGCCCTGGCGAGCACTAGCGAGTACGAGCACATTCTGGCAAGCTGGCCAGCGTATCACTTGGTTTACTGCTACTGATTGTTTCCGGTTTACGAGGAAATTATATATCCACCGTCCGATTTTCCCCGTTAACCTTTTGCTTTTAGTTTGTGGGCTATTATACCCTGGTCACATTTATCAAATTCCTTAGCAAAATTGGTGTAGATGACATCAACGTTTTTCTTTTCTTCTAGCGCTTTAAGAATTATGTCATAATGTTCCAAAAGTTGTGAGACATGATCTTCCCGCTCTAAATCCATGTTGACCGGGGTTGTGTAGTTTATTTGCCTCCATGAATGCTGAGATTTTGCTTCACAGGACTCGCTTGAACACTTTAATGATGTGGGAGGTTAGAGCTATCGGGCGGTAGTTGTTTGGTAGTGCTTTACTCCCTCCTTTATGCAGTGGGGCAATTATTGCGTTTTTTAAGCTATCTGGTATTTCACCAGTGTCTAGACTCTTTTTCCACATTATAGCCAGGGGTTTTGAGAGCATTTCCTTTCATTTCTTCATTAGGAACGAATTCCATGAGTCTGGGCCTGGTGCCAAGTGGGATGGCATGTTGGAAATGGCGTCTTCTATGTCTTTTGGACCGAAATCAATATCCAGCATCTGGGGGGTTTCCGTGAGGGAGGTTTCCATGAAAAATATATTTTGGTCTCTGATGGCTTTTGTTTCATCTGGTTCACTGAAGGCCATTTCATACTGCTGGCGTAAGAGTTCGCTCATTTCCTTTTTGTCCCCTGTGAATGAACCATCCCCTTTGCTTAGTGGGCCGATGATTGATGCTGATTTAGCCTTTTGTTTGGCATATGGCATTTTCCTTTATACCTGCAATAGCTTTCCGCTCTTCTTCCATATGTTGTAGTTCATATGATATTCTTAGTCTTTGTTCAATTTCCACAATTTCTCTATCTATTTTGGTCTTTTGTCTATCCTGTAGATTTTGATGTGTGAGCCTTTGTGTGAGTAATTTTCTCCCGATCCTGTTTGCTTCTTCATCTTGTTTGTCTTGCAGGTATATGGTGGTTACAAATTTGGGTCATGGTTTGTGTTATTAGGACTAGACATTCTGCTGGTGTCAGGTTATTCATTAAATCTTCCCATTCTATTTCCTCGATTTCTTGATTTACCTCTTCCCACCTAATATTTTTGTTATTGAAGTTAAATTTACTGAAAGGGCCGGTTTTTTGGCTCGATTCTGAGGTTGTCTGTACACATGCTAAGGTTGTTTTGATCTCAATTAGTTTATGATCTGAGTATGTTGTGTCCGATATGTTAATGCTGTGTACTAGAGAGTCGTTGTTAGTGAAGACTAAGTCCAAGATATTGTTTTCCCGTGTGGGTTCGGCAATATGCTGGGTAAGACTAAAGAAGTCGCAAAGTTCAAAAAGCTCTCTCGTATTTGTATTTGCTTCTCCTGTGTTATTTGCCACTACCTGGTTTTCTAGGTGTCTCCATTTAATGTTTGGTAGGTTAAAGTCTCCTAGCCACATAATATTTGGTGTTGGGTTCCCCAGGGTTTCCACTTCTGATTTTTTTTGTTTGAGCTGGGTTTTGAATTCTTCTAGGGATGAGTCCGGAGGCCTGTATGTTACTATAACTGCTAAATTTATGGATTCTATTTTAACTCCCAGTATTTTCACCACTTCATTGCTGTTATTTAGGAATTCAGTACATATCAGTGAGTCATGTATATACAAGGCTACACCTCCACGTGTTCTATGCGTTCTGTCCACCCTGTGTAGGTTATAACCAGGAATCTATACTTTACTATCTTCTTGGTCTTTAATGTGAGTTTCTGTGAGAGCCGCAAATATAGCGTTTCCTTCTTCTAGTAGGCACCTAATAAATGGTACTTTGTTTGTGGTTCTGTTTTTTAGGCCTTGTATATTTGCAAACAAGAGTGGGGAGAGATTGTTTGGAGTACTATGTGCTTCTAATAGTCTTCGGGAAGTATTCGCCACTGTTTGGGGGCCAGGAGGTGCTCTATGTATTCGATGTGTTCTTCCATCACCCTCGATCTCTTATATTCCTCTTCATCTGCCATTTCCCTCCTTGCTTTCTTCCTCTGTCTCGTCCTTGCGAAGCTGGAGAGTTTTTTTTTGGTTACCAGTACCATTTGTTGTGTTTCTGGCATACCTCCATGTACCTCTAATATGAAAATCATGGCAGTTAGTATCATAGCAGGTCTTGTTTTTTAGTGACGACTTGCAGATGGATGGGTGGTGGTATCTGCATTTTCCACCAAATCTGCAGTTTCCATCATTTATCAGTATGTTGCAAATTTGTGGGTGTGCAAATCTACATATTCCTCTAATATCACCGTTTTGCCCAAAATAGCACCGTCTTTTCAGATAATATCTGCATATTGGTAACGGTGGCTGAGAACGGTTTGTGGTGAGCTATACTGAGGGACTAGTTGAGTCTGAGAGGGGGTGGCCTGGTAGTTGGGGGGAATAGAGGTGTGGTTAAGGGATGGTGTGGTGTTGTGAGATGGTGGAGAGGGGGGCTGGGTGTCCTGGACCTCCTGGTCTGTTGGGAGTAAGTGGGCAGATGGCATAGGTGTGGAGGCGGTGATGGCAGAGGTGTGGAGAGGTGGAGGTTGGAGGCGGTGTGGACGGGTCAAGTGGGGGGCTGTGGTTGGGGGAGCCTGTTAAATGAGCCTGTTGATTCATATTTGCTTCCTGGGAAGTTATTTGGTCAGTGACAGTAGGGTGCTCAGTGACAATAGGAAGCTGTGAAGTGGGAGGGTTTGTGGATTTGTGTAATTGGTATTGTTCATGTGGTGATAGTTGGGGGGCAGCAGGCGGCGTGTGTTGGCCTTGGGGGGGGGGGGGGGGGGGGGGCAATGTGGGTAGTGACGGAGGGTGGGTGAGGTGTGCTGCGGTCGTGGGCGGAACATCCAGGGTGGGGCTATCCCTGTCACCACTCAATATTTTCCATCCTCTATGGTCATTTACCGCATAATTCGTGTATTCATTCCTATCTTGCCCATCTGTATTTTCTACTGTCTGAATAATTTGCTTTGTTACTTCAAAACACTTGTCACAGAAATGTAGGATTTTCCCTACCGGTATATCCTTGAAGGCTGTATTAATTGGTGATAGGCCTACACACGCCCAATGAAATGTTATTTTGCATATCTGGCATTTCGTACCCTCATTCACGTGTATATCATGCCTACATGTTGTGCAAATGTTTCTGGACGCCATTGTTATTGTTGTTATTGTTGTTATTGTATTACTCGACACTAAACGTGGGGGGAGGGGGCAACACTGCCTACTCTCATCTATTGTTTTATATGATCGGTCACTCAAACTATTTTACTTTTTAATTTGTTCATTTATATATTTTCGAAAGTGTATTCTATGGGTGGCTCTTTTTGTAGGCCCATTTTGTGCCAGGAGGGCTGGGAGCCTGGGACTAGTTTGTGTAGCCCTGCGTTTGAATGTTCAACCCGGCACTATATTGTGTGTCTTGTGTGTGTGAAAGAGGTGCCTGGCAGCCGCGTTGATGTCAAACGAGGATTTTAGTTTGGGTTTTTATTTGTTTTGTTTTGTTATACACTTTATCATTAATTCTCCTTTACAAGCGGAAACTCACTTCCTACTGTGATTTGTAGTACGATACTACTGGAGATATCACTTAAATATACGCTCCTAGGAGTAGCGCATAATTCTGACTATCGACGTCTGTGGCATCTCTCATGTCAGATTTCCACGGGCTGGACGCCGCTTGGGTTGCCCTATACCTGCCTTGAAAAAAAACAGTTGCACTTCAGGACAGGCATTTTTTACCACTTTCACGGTCTTAATTTAAATTTTGTTTTACTCGATCTATTCACTATGCCGAAATACACACTCTTACAAGGAATTGTCTATTTATATCCATAAGAGCCATGGGAAATTGTCTTTTCCCGAGGAGCGCGATAAATTCCCGCCCACACACAGAACCACACACACACAATATACATATATAAATATATACTGTATATATATATATATATATATATATATATATATATATATATATATACAGGTATATACAGTATATACATTATATATATATATATATATATATTTTTTTTTTTTTTTTTTTTTTTTTTTTTTTTTCTATATTCCAACTTACTTCCTCTCGGGCATAGGCTGAGAGCCTTAACATTCACCCTTTTACAATGAACAGTGAAGCCCGTGAGGTCTTGTTCCAGTCTAGGGAGTGAGACATGTGAAGCACGTAGAGTACAACGAGCACCTGCCATCTTGCCTTCACATGAGGCACGGTGCTCACTCATGGCCCGAAACGACCCCATCTCTGAAGCCACCTCGTTCCCGTGCTTCACTGTCCTCAACCCCTACACTCGGACTCTCACACTTACACACACACAACGCCACCTGTTGAGCAGATAACTCACCAGGCATTGCACCCCTATAGCATATTTTGAATATGGAATATTCATACAGTGCTATTTAATCAGGGAACAATGAGGGTATTTTATTGACGTTTCGGTGGGCTTGTGGTAATGCACTGATACCAGGTACAGCACAAATTCCATCCCAATAATATCTTCCCATTGATACATCGGGATTTGAACCCGGGACCTTTGGATTACCAGGCCAGTGGCAAGACCACTCCACCACACCTCATATATATATATATATATATATATATATATATATATATATATATTTCATTGTATGCTAAGGGAAAGAAGTTATATCACATCTTTATGAATTAGATGGATTTTTACTCTCTTGGATTAAATGATGGTTGTTTTTTATGGCTCCCCTTCTCTCTCATGTTTATTCCCATTATTTTTGAGATTTTATGACGTTTGGCCAATTAGTTTGGCGATTTTAAGAACATTCGCCCCATTTATGTGTCAATATATCTTGGCGAGCGATAGCGAGCCTGTAATACTATATGTCCTATTATAATAGACACCTATCACTATTTCAATATAATATAATTATAGACAGTGAGATTAAATAGTATTTGAACATGAAATAATATTCTCCACTATGTGTTTTGCTCACAAACATTCACAAAATCCATTCACTCAAATCCATAATCTTAGACGTGGAAAGAGGGCAGAAAAACTCCTAGTGGATAAGAGAGATTAATAGAAATGGGAAAAAAAAAATAGTCATCGAAAGAGGTTGGTAGGGACATATTGGCTGGGGAGAGAGAAGAATTGTGTGTGTGTGTGTGTGTGTGTGTGTGAGAGAGACAGAAGTGTTTGTGTGTGTGCGTGAGAGAGAGAGAGAAGTGTTTGTGTGTGTGTGTGTGCGTGAGAGAGAGAGAGAGTGAGAAGAAATGTGGAGGGGAAAAAAGTACACTGGATGTTCCATTCATGAGAGAGAGAGAGAGAGAGAGAAAGAAAGAGAGAGAGTACAAAGTACAAAAGAGTACAAAGGAAATCAAGCAACAACAGATTTAGTGACCCCTCTAGGCTGCTTGTCCTCCAAAACACTGAGGATCAAGTGTCCAAACAGTGGTTTAGATTGGGTAAGGGAAAATTGGAAAGGGAACTACTGCCCTGGAACTAATGTCCGTGGCTGGATTAGGAAGTTAGTAGGGGACAGAGGGGTTAGTAACATAGCACAGTTATAAGTAATGTCCGTGGCTGGATTAGGAAGTTAGTAGGGGACAGAGGGGTTAGTAACATAGCACAGTTATAAGTAATGTCCGTGGCTGGATTAGGAAGTTAGTAGGGGACGATGGGTAGTAACATAGCAAGTTATAAAGTAATGTCCGTGGCTGGATTAGGAAGTTAGTAGGGGACAGATGGGTTAGTAACATAGCACAGTTATAAGTAATGTCCGTGGCTGGATTAGGAAGTTAGTAGGGGACAGAGGGGTTAGTAACATAGCGCAGTTATAAGTAATGTCCGTGGCTGGATTAGGAAGTTAGTAGGGGACAGAGGGGTTAGTAACATAGCACAGTTATAAGTAATCTTTCGTATATCTGGGAAAAAAGAGAGTAACGTCTTAGAATATATATACCCAATAATCCTTGATGAATCTGTTGAAGGAATATATTAAAGATATTCGTTTACAAACGCAGTCAGTAGCGGGTTTGATGCAAGATATTTATCTAGGCGGAGTTTAAAGGAATCAACGGTTCTGCAGTCTATAACGTCTCGGGGAAGCCCATTCCACAAGTTGACAACTCGATTGAAGAAGAAATTCTTACATTCGTGAGAATTAAAAGATTTACCAATAATTTTGAAACCATTTCCCCGCGTGTAGTTAGATTGGTCGATAGTGAAGTACTTACTACAGTTCATTTGTTGATGCCTTTGATGATTTTGAACACTTGAATTAACACCTTACGAGCGGCCTATGCGGTTTATTTATGTGTACCGCACAGCGGGGTGGGTTGGGTTTTTTTTTTTTTTTTTTTTTTTTTGATTTTTTTTTTTTTTTTTTTTTTTTTTTTTTTTTTTTTTTTTTTTTTTTTATTTTTTAGCCCAAACAATAGGGTCTGTTTACAGGAATCATTTTCATGCATAAATAACGACCCAGAACACACGTAAAACAACGTACCTATCCCTGACGAAGGGCAGAAACAGGCTTTCGAATGACACCATAACGATCCGTGTTGTATGATTGGATAGTTTCTTGCAATTAACCGTGCAACGCGAGTGCAAGAAAAGCAGGTAATTCTGGGGTTAGTTTTCGGTACATAATTGAGATGTAGCGAGTCGAGAGAGGGGAGGAGGGAGCTGAGATTTGTCTGTCTAAGTTAGGTTCGCCGCGCGTGGTACTGAGCCTCATATGCGCTCGCTAGTCTCCCTGCCACCACGTTGTCTCTCTTCTCTCAGCCACATTACCGTGCCTGAACTTGCCACTTCGACCTTATGTTTCCCCCCCCCCCACCCCGAGCGCCCGCCACATAGTCCAGCTTTATTTACACTCGACTTATGTTGCTCGCCTCGCTAATTTAAGGGTTAAGGAGTATGGGAAGGCGGTTTTGTTAGGCCTAGGGGAGCAACCACTAAAATACATTGCTGGATCTGGCCCCTTCCCAAAAATAGAACTAGAAGCAAAACCCCCCCCCAGCCCCCCCATCCCAACCCCCTCCAGATAAAAACTATACAACCAAATTCAAAATAGTGTTTCCAAGACGTTCAGAATCAGATAGGATAGAAAACATTGCTCGCTATAATGGAACCCCCCCCCCCCCCCCAAAAAAAAAAAAAAAAAAAAAAAAAAAAAAAAAAAAAAAAAAAAAAAAAAAAAAAAAAAAAAAAAAAAAAATAAAAAATAAAAAAAATGAAAAAATATCTGAATATATATATAATCATATATCTAGATATATCTATATATATTTTATCCCCTATATCTATATCATTATAATATACTAATTATATAAATATTTTTTTTCTTAAAACACCAAAAATCGCTCAACCAAATATTCCTCCACCAAAAAAAATATCAACAAGAACAACCCCAAGACGGTTCGGGATGAGCATAAGGACTAAAATATTGTTCGAAAATGGAAAAAAAAAAACAGGCCATAATTTCCTAATAAGGAAAGAATTAAACTACAAATAAGTGACCACTCCCTTTTCTTAACATTAATCTTCAATTACAAACCTCAATGTACTTGAATAAACTAATGAAAGCATATATTCCTCCCGGGATTCGAACTCGGGACACCACACCCAGACCATAAACATCAAAATATCAAATATAAATATATCGGCTCCAAAATGGTGGAGCTTGGTCGATCAGTGAAAGTGGGCGTCAAAGTGAAATAGAGAGAGAGAGAGAGAGAGAGAGAGAGAGAAAATATATATATATATATATATATTGTTACGATCGGGTCTCGTATAAATCAGTGTCTCTTATACATTGGACTAGACTGGCATAAATGCAACAACGGAAACGCTAGATCCAACCCCTGATATATAATCCCGTCGAGCAAAGAACACATATACCCTCCAGAGTTATATCTGCGATAGCGGGGTATCTTAACTCTCAGTATCTATGTGCTTCTACTATAGGCTGATGTTCTCTGAAACAGCCTATTACCTATAACATATGGTTGCTTAGTTATGGTACACAAGGAAAAGATAGTTAACTTAATTAAATCACAAGAGTGATCTAATGCAAACAAGAAGAAGGTTTACTTAACGTTACTCTAATCAATAATATCTGTCACTCCTTTATGAAAGAAAGTGTTGTAAAGTCCTCAAGCACCGAACAAGGAATCTTCTGAATAATGTCGATGCTACTAAGAAGAACTTATCGGAAATGGAACCACAAAATAGCAGGAGGCAGGACAATGCACGTGTAGGCTAAAGACAGAAAAAGGCTGGACCTATAATGTTATTGGACACAAGACTATTATAAGCGGTGCAACAGTAATAATGCTCGCCACGAAAAAGTAGTACTCCTATTAACAAAACCGGTCTATGCTGGTTGTGTCTCTCTACAGCAACCTAGACCTCAAAATGCTTGTGTAGAAATAATGGGAATGCATAAAAGAGTACATGATCTAATCCAGCTAATGTCTACCCGGGTTAATAAAGTCTAGCTGGGATGCGCAAAGGTACAGAATTCTGGTGGAGCAAGGCAGCTCCTAGCCTAGTGTGGACCTTGGGTCTGTGCGGCCTGATTACGTTAATATGAAGGGGTGCTCTCTTGAGGATTCTCGATCACATGTATCGAGTATCCTCCTGGCGACCCTCAAAAGTAAAAGCAAATAGAGTTAGAACAGTGTTGGGTGGATTAGCCCCTATGTGTCGGCGCGCAACATAAGTCGAGTATAATAAATCTGGACTATCTGGCGGCGCGCGACATAGGTCGTGTGGCAATTTCAGCACGTAATGTTGCTGAGAGAGAGAGACAAGTAGTGGCAGGAGAGTAGCGAGCGTATGACTGCTCCAGACCACCTCGAACCTACTGACACGAATCCACCTCCTCCCTCTCCCACTCGCTACATACTGAATTGTATGGGAAAAGTACCGAATTACATGCTTTTGCACTCGCGTTGCGCGTTTGTTTGCAAGAAAACTAGCCGTCATAAAAGGATCGTTTGGTGTCATTGGAAAGCTCTGTTTATGCCCTTCAAGGATAGATATGTTTTACGCTCTGGGTCTTATTTAGGCATGAAAATGATCACGTAAACAGCCCTATTTTGGCTAAAAACACCCCGCTGGGCGGTACATATAAATAAACCGCTAGCCCGCTAATAAGGTGTTAGGCAAGCAGCCCTCACGCACTACACAATCTAAACTCCAAGGTACACAGACAAAAGATCCACCCAGGTAACCCACAGAATCCGTAGTGTCGTGCAGCTCAAAAGTAGCCTACACACAGTGAAAACACCAACAGCAAGGTACCTGATCCCTAGTCTAGCATTATTTAACCATGTAGAAACATTAGTGATTGATGGAGACGGTCCGAGCAATACAATCTCCCAAAAAGACAATGACTATCTTCAACCTTAGCCTAGTACAAAAGAAATGTGAGATCCAGCATATAATACAGTCTGGCCACCAATTCAAGGTGTGCATGCAGGGAACCAGAGGGGGATTGATATTCATAAAAGGTGAGGAAGTAGTGGAAATGATAGAGGCAGTAGAAGAGAAAGATTCTAAGACAAGAGCGTGGAACAGTTTCAAAGGTGAGATGCTTAGAGTATGCTGTCTGGGACCGATCTGACCCAGGAGATTTATTTCCAGGTGTATTTTCTCTCTCGCATGGGTGGCAGTCCAGTTCGCAGGAATGGAACGAGGGCGCAGCGACAGTCCGCCCAGTAAGCAGCCGCCTAGTAGGCCGTGTTAGGCAAGGAGGTACAACGAATCCCGCGAGGCCGATGTAATGGGGCCGGCCACGCCGCCACACTCACCACCACTTCAGTCACACCACCTGGTCTCTCTCTCTCTCTCCGCTCTCTCTCACCGCTCGCCTTCCCCATCATTCACCACATTTAACACAAAACTTTCAAACTTGACTAAATACCCTAGAAAGGAATTGTGACAGACCGAAAACAAAGAACAGTTCATGAACTGTCCTGCAACACAAGCTTTCTCGAGAAGGAAAGTACACAATTGATAGGTATCTGTAGCTACATTAATATCCCTGCCCTGGCGAGTCCTAGCGAGTAGGGTAAGCCATGCGGTTTCTGGGGGAAAAGCGGTGAGCGTCACACCGCCACCCAAGATTTTTAAGAGGCTCCAACTATGAGCTCTAAATCTCACACGCCAGAACCCATTACAAAATTCGCCACTCCTAGCCACCCAGAGACAATGAAATGTAAAGCACAGTTCTCTTCAAAATAAAACATTATAAAAATGAACAACACCTTCCCAACACAATAGATTAAAGTACATAGTTATGCTCATAAGGAAGCGATTCTTCACTAGCCCAGCCTTCTGATAGGAGTTTACAACTCAGAATTTCTGCTATAACATACTTTAAAAAAATTTAACTATTCAAAGGAAAGAGTTTTTTAATAGGATTTTTATATTTTTAATATGTGTTAGTGGCAGCTGCACTACAGGGGCAAAGCCTAGTTTTGTGTTCTTCTATTACCAACACAGCAACTCCTACTTTACGACCCAATACGCTGGGCTACACACGCGAGCCAACAAGCACCAGACGTTCTATACATACTAATCAAACTAAAGTATGGAGGCTCACACCTTGTGATGATCTACACCCGGGTCTTCCAACCCTCGATAAGCAACTGCAATCACATTCTCAGAACCGTCAATATGGCGTCAATGTCTAGGTTGTATTCCTGCAACATTAATTGACCACCTGGTCAGCCTCATATTCCGGTTTATGGAATTGATTCAGGAACTTGATGGGGGTGAATGGTCGGTGTAGATACACCACAACTGGTCCATAGGCTGGAACATACACCTCCAAGTGCCTGAGCCGCTGAGCACAATCGCCAGCAGTTCCTTTCTCAACTACTGAATAGTTCTTCTGCGCCGAGTTGAACTTTTTTGAGAAGAAACTGGGACTGGGTGCTCAAGCCCATCTTCGGTCTGATTGCATCAGAAATGGCACCAGGCCCCCACAACACTGGCATCAGTTTGCCAGCTGGAATGGTCGGCTAAAGTCTGGGGCCCTGAGGATTGGGTGAGTACCACAAACAGGTGTTTTACTATGCACAAATGACAGCCCTCTCACACTCAGGCACCCACTTAAACATTTCTATCTTTGGCTAATAGGCTCCGTCCAGAGGAGCCAGCACAGTAGAATAGCCCCTTTATAAAGCGGCGGTAGGTAACTCATCATGCCCAAAAACCTCATGATCTTCTTCTTGGTGGACGGCCTGGGGAAGTGGTTAATAGTCCAATATCTTGTTCTGTGGGGGGCACACCTGGCCCAAACCCGACCATGAACCCCAGATTATGCACTGTAGCCCGCACACAATCACAACTTTCCCCAGGTTGACCACCAAGGTTTGCCTCGCTTAATTTGCTTACATAGGGATTCGACACTGTTCACAGTGGCTCTTGAAATCAGTCATCGTAGATAATGACGTCCTCACAGGTACACGGTACAGTTCGGAATGTCAGCCACTAACTCGTTCATCAAGCTTTGGAAGGTCGCTGGTGCGTTCTTTAGACCGTACGGCATTACATTACAACAATAAGTGTAGCACCCCATCCACCACAAAACCCAATCTCACCTCTTTTCGCACGTTCAGACAAAGGCACCTGCCAGTAACCTTTTAAAACCAGGTCCACCTGGTCAAGAACTTGGCCCTGGCCAATCGTGTCTACACAGTTCATCGACCCGGGGTGGAAGAGGATGAGGGGTTGGTGGGAGGTCAAGCCGTTGTTTTAGCCTGCGGTAATCACCACAGAAGCGCACTCTTGCCATCCGGCTTAGG